>VZRX01015399.1:66803-80779 GCA_013398075.1 Notiomystis cincta | reverse complement strand
AACAACCCATCCCTCAATCAATAGACGAAAGCCAAGCTAATCCTGTTTATGACAAATACCACGAGAGATTAATCCTACAGAGAGGAAAATAGAGATCTGATGGCTGATGTTGCTCGTTGTTCCAGGGGTTCATTGCTCCTGTTGGATTTTGCCAGAAGAAATTCAATGTGGCTTTTGCAATTTATTTGTAATGCCTTCCCTTAGTTACAGACTGCAGGGTGAGACCTAATTTTGCAAATATTATGTATAGATTTGATTTCATGAGGTGTTTCACTCTGAATTGGGGTTTGGACGGAGACAATGTGGATTAAATGAAAAATCTAAAGTAGCAAAAAGCTTTTTCAGTACCACTGATCCTGGTATTGTATTGCACATGAGCTGGACCCCTGAAGGAGAAGAGGAATCCAAACTTTCTGGAAACCCAGTTCATCCCTCTAAAAGGGCTCTGAGAGGAAAACTGAGTGCAAACTTTTCAGAAATGCTGATTGTATTTGATTTAAAAAAATAAAACCAAACCAAAAACAAAACATAAAAGAGATTTTTCCTCTCTTAATCCCTTCAAGTGAGGAGGAATCTTCACAATAAAAAAAACCCAAAACCAGAAAACACATTGCTCTCCACGTGATTCCTGAAAACATCTGCCATCTCCTGGGGGCTTGAAGAGAAAGAGAAAGAGAAAAGGAGCTCAAGAAATATAAAATTACCCTGGAATCCATATTAATGACTTGTTTCCAGTGGCTCCAGTGCCCTCCTCACCCCGTGCTGCTCCTCGGCTCCTCTCTACCCACAGGCAGCTCAGGAGATGCTGAAGGGCAGCTCAGCTCTCTCTCCTTGGCAGGAGGGAATCAGCAGCCAGGGAATACCTGGAGAAATTCTGGATTTGCTGCAGCAGGAAAGGAAGGAATTCCTGGCTGGGAGGGTGGGAGGCCCTGGCACAGGGTGCCCAGAGAAGCTGTGGCTGCCCCTGGATCCCTGGCAGTGTCCAAGGCCAGGTTGGACATTGGGGCTTGGAGCATCCTGGGTCAGTGGGAGGTGTCCCTGCCATGGCTTTAAGATGAGCTTTAAGGACCTTCCCAGCCCCAACCATCCTGCAGTTTTATGATTATGGATGGAAATGTTCAACCAACCAAGTCCAACCATGATGGTGGAGACTCTCCGTGCTGAGTTTCGAATTCTTGTGCCAGGTTTATCCATCATCACCATCCACTTTCCCACCAAGGAAGCTTTAGGGGCAGATGTGCTGGCTCCTTTTCCCACTTGGGAGCCTGAATTGTTTCCCAGTCATCTGAAACCTCAGGGAACTTCATTGTCTCTGGAGGTCTAACCAAACCCAGAGGAAATTAAAAGAATTTCTCCTCATTTAATCTTAATTCTGCTGAAATATCCACACATGTGGAGCTGGGTGTCCTAAATAGCACATCTCTCATTCTGCTTTTGCTTGGGTAAAATTTGCCCTTAGGGACTCCCAGGAAATCTGTCTTAAAGTTACCAATCCTCTGCCATCTGAAATGATGTCATTTCTGAGTTCCAAATGGGAAAGAAACTTCAGCTTCCTTCTTGTTTCATTCCAGTTCAGCCAAGGAGAAGAAAGGTGCTTTGAAAATATTCAGAATAATTTTAAAGCTCCACTGAAGCTCTGAATCTTTCCCATTTGGGCCAACCCAAATATGGAACACTCATAAAATCATGAAATTAAGAAGTTTGGAAAAGACCTCTAAGATCATTGAGTCCAACCATGAAGTCAGCACTGCCAAGGTCACCACTTAACCATGTCCCCAAGTGCCACATGGCCCTTTAACCTCTCCAGGGATGGGGACTCCCCAACTTCCCAAGAGCTTGACAACTCTTTCCATGAAGTTTTTCCCAATATCCCATCCATGGATGTCCATGCAGGACCAACAGTGTCTTTCCTTGTCTGTGCCTTGTTTTTTGTGCCTCACCAGTGTTCTCTGGGAGGAGTGAGCAGGGCTGACCTGGGCTCCTTCCAGATCCCTTTCTGAGTTTAGTTTTGGGTAAGGATTCCCTCAAATTTCACTGGGAAACTGATCTCCACCTGCCTTGCCTTCAAAGACCAGGGAGTATATTCATAACACTTCACAAAGGATATAATCTGAAATAAAACTGATAAGAACATATAAAAAATTGTGCTGATAAAAAAAAAAAGTGGAAAAAATTCCCCAAATTTTTCTGCCTTACCCTCCATCTTTTATTGATACCACCAAGAATAATTTATATGGTTAAGATGAAGGCCTAGGAGTGATTCCTGGTCCACAGGAATCCTTTCACCTGACAGATCTTTGCCCAATAATGTCATAAAATAAGAAGAAAAGCACCAGTTTTGCTGTGCAGGGTGGGAGACAGGAGGAAGAAAAGATGAGGAATTACAAGTGCCAAGTGCAAGAAGATGATTTTCAGGGAATAACACAAATCAACCCTGCTGAAATTTGATGGATTTGTGACTTAATTCCAACTGAGCAGGACAAGGATGCTCACAGCAAAGGTCAGAGGGAGGCAGGGCCATGATACAGGAAAAATACAACCAACAGCCAGAGTTTGGATTGAAAAAAGGAAAAGATAAAGTAAATTCTACCAGAGAAATGCTCTCCTTCTGTGCCCAAAAGCCACAACTAAAATGGGAGCAAGCAGAGAGCAAAATACAATTAAAAATATGCTTATTATGACATCGTGACAGAACTCAGGCCTTGGGAAGCAAACTCCTGAAGGACCAACTCCTAAATTTCTTTCCATTTTTGAGTACTTAGTGATCGATGCATTCAGTGCTCAAAATGTATTTTTAATTTATTTAAATGTCAGAGAAACCACAGAAAATCCAGCCACTGACCTAGATTTATCCATTCCCATGCCTGAAATTTGGCTTTCACTGATAAAAGATAAAAAGCAATTTACTGTTTCTTGAACTTGGCCAATATATAATAATAACAGATGATTAATTATTTTTAAAAGCATTAAGTTTAAGCACCTTTTCATTCCCCCTGCAGGTCTTGAAGGCTGTCTGTTACATTGGTGATAGGATACAGAACAAAATACATAAAAAACTCCCTGGAAAAATCACCCCAGGGTTCCTTTCCTTCCAGCTGGAGTCGCTTTCTTTTCCTAAATTGAAAAAACAAAATTAACAGTTGTTTCCCATTCACTGACACATGCTATTTGGGGATTGTTTAATTTATTTTTTTTTATTTTAATTTATTGAAACAAGTTCCTGTGGATCTCTGCTGAAATATCAACGAGGGCAAGCAGAGATCTTTAGGTTTTTCTAAAGGATAATAAGCCAATTTACATGGAATAACAGCATTACAGAATTGGTTATATCACTGAACTGGAGGCACAGTATTGCCCACGGGAGCAGATAAAGCTCTTGAATTCTCTGGAATGATCCAGGTCATCAGCTGGAGTGAGGACAGCTCTGACATCCATGGCTGGTGTGCCCCAAACCATGGAACACAGGGAAATAACACCACACCAGGAAATAACTGCTCACTTTGAGGTTCTGGGGACAATCCTTCCCAGTGCTGCTCCTGTGGCACTTCCTGAGGAAGTTCCAGCAGCTCCAAGCAACCAAGAATGGGGAGGGATCTGTCCCAGCAGGCAATCTCGAGGATCCCAGCACTCCTCATCTGAAAAGGGCCTTGAATTCCTGATGATGTGGGTGAACTCTCTGTACACTGCTCACCCACCAAGCTGGATTTCCAAGGGATCCATTAATTGTAGCTGTCCAAGGGGTTGAAAGGGGCTTGGAGCCACCTGGGGTAGCAGAAGGTGTCCCAGGGGGTGGGACTGGATGGGCTTTGAGGCCCCTTCCAACCCAAATCACTCTGTGTGCTTCTCTAAAACTGCAGGTGAGGATTTGGTATTTTCCCTAGAGGCAAAGGAGAGGAGTTGCAGATGGATGGAAGAGGTGGAATCCCTCTTTAAAATGGAAAGGGAAGCGAGTCAGGCAAGCATGCAAAATAGGTTCTTAGAACATCTGTGCATCAAATATATTTATCCAAACTGCTACAGTCAATCTTTTCCAGCTGAGTGTTCAGCAGTTCAGGCCTCTACAAAACCACAGGAACTGTTCCAGGAAACAAGGGAAATGTTCTGTAGTCTGAGGGAAGGAAACTCCAAATCTTATGGGGAAAAACTCCCTCTCCAGGTAGCACAGAACAAGGGCATGAGCTGAACTAATTTCCACACTTTAATGGGTTAATTGGAACTCCAGTATTTACCATTCATGATGATTTTATGTGTCTGTGTTTTTACATCTGTGATAAATTCTGCTAATTATTGGCCTGAATGGGACTGACTGGCTTGGGGGATGGATGTGTTCAGTGCCACCAGAATAATGAAAAGCTGATAAGAATATCTGAGCTGCTCTGCCCAGCAACTCCAGCTAAATATAGAGGAGTGGCAATGGCATGGAAGGGACCTGATCCATGCTCAGCAGTTCCTGGAACTCCACAAATCCAGCCAGGTCTCCTGGACCTTCCCGTGGCATTGTAGCCACGCGGGCGAGCGTTAATTGACGCATCTCTAATTGTACCTAATTACTGCCACTGAATTATTTAGTGTAGCAAGAGGGACCATAAGCAGAAGTAATGGGATTAAATTAAGACAGGGAAAAATTAGGTTGAATATAAGGGAAAATTCGCTGGCAATGAGATTCATTAGGATGGCTCCCAAGGGAAATGTTGGGCACTGCTTTGCTGCAGACACAGAAAATTAAGTTAAAACCCATATTCAGGAAAATTACCTCGATAATTTGGTACGTCTTTTCCACTTTTAAATTATTGAACTCTTCAGCAACTCGAGTGCTGCCTGAGTTTTTTTGCAGGCAGTTCAGGTGCCAGCCCATCCTACCAGCTGATGTCTCTGAGGAGATGATTGCCCTCAAAGCGCTTCCAGGAGAGCAGACCCTGTACTTATTCAAAGCAAGTTGTACTTAAACTTTACTGCAAAGCCAGCAATGCTTAACCCGTGGTTAAGTAGTGCTTAAACGCTCCCCAGGGTGGCAGTGAGGAGGCAGACAGTTATTTTCCCACTCTGAGATTATAATTATCTCCTGCTCTCCCCGGTAGGAATGAGCGATGGCAGGACATGGGGAGATAGGAGAACCCTTTCAGAGGAGGCATCCCCAGCACCTGCTCTTTCATCTCCTTTTATCGTTTGACCCAGGAGAAGTTAACTGGAACAAGCTCCAGAAGGAGCTGTGAGCACAGTGAGACATGTGCAGAGCCAGCTTTTATCGTGACATGATTAATGATGGTTGAGAGGGCTGTGAGTGGCAGGGAAGGGAAGGAATCTAAACCAGGGAGTGAAGAGTCATCCCTGCTGCTTACACTGTGTAATGCCACCTCAAGGCAGGCAGGGAGCTGTGAACCTTTACAGGCTTATTCTCTATAAATCCTAAATATGATTCCTTTGGAAACTTTGCTGTAATGACAGGACTCAGAAGATGGAAAAATCCCAACTGTGTGGCCACTGGTGCTTGCTGGGTCTATTTATCTTCATCTGTTTAACAGCTGATGGGGTTTATTCGAGCCTTTCTGGTATTTAAATTGTACTCCAGCAGCCTCAGCAGAAATTGTGGGGGATTTTGGGGGGAGCTCAGCCTCACTGCCAGCAGGATCTGGTCCTGAGCTGGGGAGGAGATGATGCTCACTCCAGGGATCACCAACATCCCAAAGAGCCTTCACACTCCACAGCACACGGGACACCAGGCTGGTTCCAGAGCTCATGGAATCACGGCAACTGCACCCTAGAGTTAAACTGCAGTATCCTGCACAGCTGAAACTAAAGGGGAATTGCCCCTGTTTGGAATGAAATAGCAAAGAAGGCACACTCAAACAGAACAAACTCACTGGGTTTGTGTTCTGCACTGCTGGGAGAAGCTCAGATAAAAATGAGGAGTGTATTTCCAGGTTTTAAGCACTCACATAAACACTGCTGCAGAATAAATACCCATTATTCCCTGTTCCTCTAAATGTAAGGTGTGCCAGCAAACAAAAGCAATCTTAAATCCTTTTGCACTGTTTTGCATCTCACAATCTTTACAGAAATGAAAGGAAAACATCTTAATTGTTGTTACCCACTGCATGAGTTACCATTTCCTTCTCCTGAGTCACTGACTTCTGCCTCTCTGGAAGCTGACATCCATCAAGGTGAGTCAGTTTTCCAGAGATATTCTGAATACCTCTTCATTTACAAAGACAACCAAAATGTTTCAAGGTGCACACTGTGCTCACAGACTTCAGCTGCTCCAGCCCTTTGCTATCTTTTCTCAGAACTGCTCCTGATCAATTAGAGAGCTAATTTAAAGAGCCTTTTTTAAACCTTTATTGATGAACTTGAGCACGTCTCTGTAATTTATAGCAGCACACTCTCCCAATTAATCCCCAGTAAGTCATTTTTCAGCCCCCACCACCAAAGTTGCAAAGTTCAGTGATCCATGACTGTTTCCAGGAGTTATAATTCATTTTACCTCTCACAGCACTGAGGGGCCACGTTACCCCTTAACCAGTAACATCATGTCCTGTAATTTAACTGCAGTTACCTGGGGTTGGATGCACTTCCAGAGAGCTGCTCTCACCACTGAATGACTCTGCCTTTCATCTCCTCTGAACGTGGAGTTCTGAACTTCCATCCTCAAATTCCCGACGGGCTGCAGCAGGAAAGATGAGTGGAACATAAAAAACTTCAAAGACAGCTACTTCAAACTCCTGTGAACTTGCATCTCTCCCTTCCTCACCCATTTTCTTTCACTCTTTCTGTGTAACTCCTGGTTAATGTTTTAATTTCCAGCTCAATTCCTTTTTTTTTCCCTGCTTCTAGAGGAAACCAAGAGTTTTCTGGCTCTGTAGTAGGTTCTCCCATGGTCATGTGGGCAAAATCCAAGGAAAAAAATAGTTTAATAATCACACACAGCACCCTGTGTTGCCTGACAGCTCTAGGTGGGCACCTCTCCAAATATCACTGGGTTCATCAAGCCACAGTCCCAGCACTGATCAGATCACGTGGGAATGATGAAATTCAACCAAAGTCAGCTTTTATTTCTGTTTTTGTTTCCCATTGTGCTCTGGAGACTGACAAAAGGTGAGGAATGATGTCCTGTGGCACTGGATTCCATTGCTGAGCAGGTCCCCTTTGGTGACACAGAAAGCATTAGGAAGGTTCCCATTGACTTCAAACTGCCAGAGTGAAGGGTGGGTGGGATTTTGGGAAGGAATTGTTCCCTGGGAGGGTGGGAGGCCCTGGCACAGGGTGCCCAGAGGAGCTGTGGCTGCCCCTGGATCCCTGGAAGTGTCCAAGGCCAGGCTGGACATTGGGCTTGGATCAGCCTGGGACAATGGGAGGTGTCCCTGCCCATGGCAGGGGTGGAATGGGATGGGCTTGAAGGTTCCTTCCCACCCAAACCATTCCATAATTCCCTAATTCTATGAAAATCCCAAATAAAATATTCTGGAGATTGTTACTCATATTTTCCCTGTTCTAATCAGACTTATTAAATACAGAAAATACCACTCCTTATATTGAAAAAAAATATTTTCCACACTAGCAAACGTAAGGTCCCTTCCCACTCAAACCATTCCATGATTCTCATGCTTCTGAGAGCTTTTCCCAAGGGCTGCTCCATGGATCTGTGGGAAATCCCTGGGGGAGATTCCCACTGGCACCAGTGAACTCAGACCCCACTGCTGTTTCTCAGCTCTCCTGAAGTCTATTTAAACAGAGCCAATAAACTGCATCTCTCCTGGTAACCTCTGAGTCCAGGTTTAAATTAACTCCATAATTAGAGTGACAACAATTAAAGAGTGCAAATCCTTATTTATTTGCCCAGCTGTTAGCAGCAGTGCTCAAATATTGAGAGTTACAGGTATCTTTTAACTTTATTAGGGTTTGTTTGTACAACACTCTGACTAAACAGTAACAAAGCCTGACCTCATCCTGTGTCAGACCTGCAGTGTGTGGGAGGGAGACAAGGGAAATTTGAGACTCCAAAGCCCACAGAGTTCCCTGATGATGAGGGGATTTATTCCTTCCACAGCTCAGAACGCCACAAAAGAGCTGTGTAATCATATGCAGTTATTATCAACAAATATTTACAAGTAATTTAAAGATCCTACTCCGAAGTATAAATTAGTGCACCTTGGAAGGAGGCAGCCAGGATTTGACAGAGTTCATTTCCTACAGCTGGTTACTCAAATTGACTTTATTTTTACTTTGTACACAATCATGCTCCCCTCCTTCCCATTTTCTCTCTCTCCCACTGGAATCCAGGGAATGTTCTGGGATCCCAACGAAGTCTTCAGAAGAACTGATGCAATTTTTGAAGCCTCCACTGTGTTAAACCCTCTTAGGGGTGCAAAGAAGGGGCTGTGGGGGGTGTGACACCACTGGTGACCTTTAGGGACAACCACCAGTGGCCCCACAGCTTGGGGGCATCAGAAGAAGCCCATTCCAGACCTTCCATAGGAGTTTGGGGGTTTTATTTTGGGATCAGAAGGAAATTCTGGACTTGTGCACGATGTGAGCCCTGAGATGGAGCCCAGGGAATTCATCCCTTGTGTGGAGTTCAAAATGGAATCAGCTGCTATTGGCCTGCAATAATTGCACCAGCATAAAAGATGGCTGAGGACAGATAAAAAGGACTCTGCACAAAGTTACAGTTTTCAAATAAAAGAATGTGCTTAAGCACCATTTTCCAGCACACCAGTAGGTCTCTGCTTTGAAGGATCTGTTTAATTATCTCCTTTGTTTAAGCCCTTGAGGGTGCCAATTCGAGTGCATTTTAGGGAAGAGCACTCCCAGAAAAATCAAAAACTTCTGGCAAAAAGTCAATTCCACTTGTATTTTTTAATATACAACTCTCGAAATGGTACTCACTGGGTTTTGGTTCCCATCAAAACATCCATCCTGAAGGGAAATGGAGAGGGGTGAAGACATCACCTCCATGAGCATTATTGGGATTTCAGCTCTGCAGTGAGCACGGGGCAGGGCAGGAACCCTGTCAGCAATTAAGGAATAATGAATCTACCAGAATAATGGATATCGATTAGGAACATTTATTTCTGATAAAAAGAGGAGAGTCAGCAGAAGGCAGAGATGTTCAAACCAATTATAGCCTAAGCTGAAACGAAGTCAAAGCAGTCATTTGGACTAATTAGGCCCAGGACAAAGAGGAGGAGCAGCACCCAGGGACATCCATGGGCACTCAGAGGAGCTCCAGGGCAGAGGGAAGCTCTGCTGAACCTGAATTTTGTGATGCCAAAGGTGGCTGGCTCAGGCTCCCAGACTGTTTGTGCCTTCCCTGCCAGCCTGACCCTCCACTCACCACATTGGGGGGGACACTCTGCTCCTGTCCTCGAGCACTTGGGGTGTTTTTTAACAAAAAAGAAATTAAGGCTGGAAAGTGCAGGGAGGTTTTGCTGTGGAGATTTTGGAAGAATGAGCTGAATCCCCGAGAATTAAAGGGGTCACTGCAATTGGACCCCCCTCTGGCCCTGGAAGAAAAGGAGAACTGACTGATGGAAGTGGAAACTTCTGACCATGCACAGGGATCTGCCCTGCCCAGGTGTGCTGGGGAGAGAGGGGACCTTCAACCAGGAGCAGAGAAAAAGAAGAGGAATGCTGTGGTTGTGCTCCCTGGGAGCCCTCTGTGTCCTTGGGCTCCAAATTATATTCAGCCACCTAAGATCTAATCCTAGAATTCATATTCCTAACTATGGGGTGGNAGCCTGGGACAATGGGAGGTGTCCCTGCCCATGGCAGGGGTGGAATGGGATGGGCTTGAAGGTTCCTTCCCACCCAAACCATTCCATAATTCCCTAATTCTATGAAAATCCCAAATAAAATATTCTGGAGATTGTTACTCATATTTTTCCTGTTCTAATCAGACTTATTAAATACAGAAAATACCACTCCTTATATTGAAAAAAAATATTTTCCACACTAGCAAACGTAAGGTCCCTTCCCACTCAAACCATTCCATGATTCTCATGCTTCTGAGAGCTTTTCCCAAGGGCTGCTCCATGGATCTGTGGGAAATCCCTGGGGGAGATTCCCACTGGCACCAGTGAACTCAGACCCCACTGCTGTTTCTCAGCTCTCCTGAAGTCTATTTAAACAGAGCCAATAAACTGCATCTCTCCTGGTAACCTCTGAGTCCAGGTTTAAATTAACTCCATAATTAGAGTGACAACAATTAAAGAGTGCAAATCCTTATTTATTTGCCCAGCTGTTAGCAGCAGTGCTCAAATATTGAGAGTTACAGGTATCTTTTAACTTTATTAGGGTTTGTTTGTACAACACTCTGACTAAACAGTAACAAAGCCTGACCTCATCCTGTGTCAGACCTGCAGTGTGTGGGAGGGAGACAAGGGAAATTTGAGACTCCAAAGCCCACAGAGTTCCCTGATGATGAGGGGATTTATTCCTTCCACAGCTCAGAACGCCACAAAAGAGCTGTGTAATCATATGCAGTTATTATCAACAAATATTTACAAGTAATTTAAAGATCCTACTCCGAAGTATAAATTAGTGCACCTTGGAAGGAGGCAGCCAGGATTTGACAGAGTTCATTTCCTACAGCTGGTTACTCAAATTGACTTTATTTTTACTTTGTACACAATCATGCTCCCCTCCTTCCCATTTTCTCTCTCTCCCACTGGAATCCAGGGAATGTTCTGGGATCCCAACGAAGTCTTCAGAAGAACTGATGCAATTTTTGAAGCCTCCACTGTGTTAAACCCTCTTAGGGGTGCACAGAAGGGGCTGTGGGGGGTGTGACACCACTGGTGACCTTTAGGGACAACCACCAGTGGCCCCACAGCTTGGGGGCATCAGAAGAAGCCCATTCCAGACCTTCCATAGGAGTTTGGGGGTTTTATTTTGGGATCAGAAGGAAATTCTGGACTTGTGCACGATGTGAGCCCTGAGATGGAGCCCAGGGAATTCATCCCTTGTGTGGAGTTCAAAATGGAATCAGCTGCTATTGGCCTGCAATAATTGCACCAGCATAAAAGATGGCTGAGGACAGATAAAAAGGACTTTGCACAAAGTTACAGTTTTCAAATAAAAGAATGTGCTTAAGCACCATTTTCCAGCACACCAGTAGGTCTCTGCTTTGAAGGATCTGTTTAATTATCTCCTTTGTTTAAGCCCTTGAGGGTGCCAATTCGAGTGCATTTTAGGGAAGAGCACTCCCAGAAAAATCAAAAACTTCTGGCAAAAAGTCAATTCCACTTGTATTTTTTAATATACAACTCTCGAAATGGTACTCACTGGGTTTTGGTTCCCATCAAAACATCCATCCTGAAGGGAAATGGAGAGGGGTGAAGACATCACCTCCATGAGCATTATTGGGATTTCAGCTCTGCAGTGAGCACGGGGCAGGGCAGGAACCCTGTCAGCAATTAAGGAATAATGAATCTACCAGAATAATGGATATCGATTAGGAACATTTATTTCTGATAAAAAGAGGAGAGTCAGCAGAAGGCAGAGATGTTCAAACCAATTATAGCCTAAGCTGAAACGAAGTCAAAGCAGTCATTTGGACTAATTAGGCCCAGGACAAAGAGGAGGAGCAGCACCCAGGGACATCCATGGGCACTCAGAGGAGCTCCAGGGCAGAGGGAAGCTCTGCTGAACCTGAATTTTGTGATGCCAAAGGTGGCTGGCTCAGGCTCCCAGACTGTTTGTGCCTTCCCTGCCAGCCTGACCCTCCACTCACCACATTGGGGGGGACACTCTGCTCCTGTCCTCGAGCACTTGGGGTGTTTTTTAACAAAAAAGAAATTAAGGCTGGAAAGTGCAGGGAGGTTTTGCTGTGGAGATTTTGGAAGAATGAGCTGAATCCCCGAGAATTAAAGGGGTCACTGCAATTGGACCCCCCTCTGGCCCTGGAAGAAAAGGAGAACTGACTGATGGAAGTGGAAACTTCTGACCATGCACAGGGATCTGCCCTGCCCAGGTGTGCTGGGGAGAGAGGGGACCTTCAACCAGGAGCAGAGAAAAAGAAGAGGAATGCTGTGGTTGTGCTCCCTGGGAGCCCTCTGTGTCCTTGGGCTCCAAATTATATTCAGCCACCTAAGATCTAATCCTAGAATTCATATTCCTAACTATGGGGTGGAATATTCCCTGAAATGTTTACTTTTACTGTCTTTATAACCAGATGTACTGTGAGGTGGGCACAGGGTGCCCAGAGCAGCTGTGGCTGCCCCTGGATCCCTGGAAATGTCCAAGGCCAGGCTGGACATTGGGGCTTGGAGAACCCTGGGACAGGGGGAGGTGTCCCTGCCATGGCAGGGGTGGAATGGGATGGGCTTTAAGGTCCCGTCCACCCCAAACCATTCCATAATTCCATAATTCTATGAAAATCCCAAATAAAATATTCTGGATATTGTCACTCATATTTTTCCTGTTCTAATCAGCCTTACCAAATACATAAAATACCACTCCTTATAATGAAAAAATATTTTCCACACTACCAAATTGTCTTATTTTACATACAGAAAGGCACAAAGGCTGTAAGTTTAAAAGGATATTAACCTTGTGGAAAACAAAATTCGTTATTACAGTGCACTGTGCCATATAAAGTAGGATTTACTGCATGTTGAAAATAATAATAGTAATAATAATAATAATAACAATAATAATAATAACAACAATAATAATAACAACAATAATAATAACAACAATAACAATAATAAGAATATATGTTGAATTACATGCACTAATGCAGTATTTTATTTTTTTTTTTTTTATATGTTTTAATCCTCTATTTTTAAATTTTTCTATGTTCCCAAGTAGAGTAATCAAAACACAGAGTGGGGAAGCCCTCGAAGGGTGAGCCTGGAGAGGGGGAATGTCTCTGCTGGGTGACTTCCCTCAGTAAACAACCACCAGCTCACTTCATTTGTTCCTTGTAATTCCTCCAAATTCTCCTGCGTTGGAGCCTCCAGGGGACAGAGGTCTCCTCTCTCCTCCCTGGCACAAGGCTCTGTTATCTTATTTTTAGTGAAATCTCACCAGAAAACAGACTGGAGCAATTTCAGCCCAGGGACCCCCTGGGAAGGTGCCCGTGACACTCCAGTTTCTCAGCTGATGAGAAAAGTTCTTTATTTTCAAATTGCAGCAGCTCCACCAGGCTTTGTCACAGGCTCTGAAATCAGAGATGTTGGTGCCTGGACCTCGTAATTCCTTCCCAGCCATAGGAAAGGAATGTTCAGGAAACTCCAGTTTATTCCCAAAAGGTTCCCTTTGTACGTGGGCAGCAGCAATCTTCCACTTCAGAATTAATACTTCTGATATCTTTGAAGTTCCAGCTAATTTTCTACAGACTCCTTCTGAGGCGTTTTTTGGGATGTACTTGCCCGTGGTTAGAGCTCCCATGGGATAAAGAGACATTATGAGAAATATTAAAGGCAAAAAACAGAAAAAATAAAAGAAGAAAAATAATACTTTTAAGATGAAATAAGTCGAGCAAGGAGAAGAATGAGCCTGTTATCCTTGGAAAGAGTCAAGATGCTTTTTCAAACATCTAATCCCCTGGACTTCCTTGGAAAAGATATCAACGCTAAAACAATGAATTGTGATTTAGACCCAAAAAAGCAAAAAAATAGAAGAAATTAAAAAAAAATAAAATCCCCTATTTTGCTCCTAGGCACCTTGTGGCTTTTTGAGGTTAACAAGGACCCTGAAACAATTTAACTGCATTACAGTTCTGCATATTCATAAAGATATGCTGAACAGATAACAGAGCAAATGATTTAATTGAAAAATCAGCCAGTGTGAATATTTTTTCCTGTGAATCATGGAAATGCGACAAGATCTGTTAATTAACATAATCTCATTTATTTGACATTATTCTTGTCACTTAATATAATCTTCATACAAAGAGGGGAAAATGGAAATTGCAAAAAAAAAAAAAAAAGAAAAAAACAAAAAACAAATGGGGGAAAGGAGAAAAAAAAAAAATG
>VZRX01015399.1:53142-66705 GCA_013398075.1 Notiomystis cincta | reverse complement strand
ATATAAGATTCATAAAAAGAGGGGAAAATGGAAAGTGAAAAAAAAAAAAAAAAAGCAAAGAGCAAAATACAAATGGGGGAAAGGAGAAAAAGACAGAATGCCCCAAAGGATATAGGTTACATTCACCTCTAATAGGGAAAAAGAGATGGAATGAGTAAGGAAAAAGGCAAAGGGAAGTCAGAGGTAAAGAAAAGAGAAAATGGGAAGGAAAAAACCTCCAGAATATTGAGGAGTGAGGAAGGAGATGGAGAGAGGCTCTCTGGGAGCAGACCTGGCCCCAACAAGGAGAAATCCAGCAGAAAGAGGACCTGGAGCTCTGCCTTCCTCTGCTCAGGCTGGGAATTCCCATGGCTCTGCTCCAGGCTTCATTTTAGTGATTAAAGGGATGGTTCTGGAAATTTGGGGCATGGAAGAACCCAATCAATACCATTTATCATCTATAATTTATCATTTACCATTTACCATTTATCGTTTACCGTTTATCATTTATAATTTACCATTTACCATTTATCATTTATAATTTATCATTTATCATTTACCTTCAGGAATTTGTTCTATTTGCCACCATTTTTGTGCTTTATTTCCAGGCAACAAGGGACAGGACAAGAGGGAGTGGCCTCAAGTTGCACCAGGAGAGGTCCAGGTTGGATCTTTGGGAAAACTCCTTCACCAAAGTGTTGTCCACCTGGACTTGTGGTGCTGCATAAATAACAAAAAAAAAAGGAAATAATGCAATTTATCCAACGCTCAAGGCTGAAAACTCATTTAGTCCTCAATTACTCCTGTTACTATGACCACAGATATTTAAATGGGAGATAAATTCTTATAAAGCCAGTTGTTAATAGACACCATTAACTAAAATTTATATTCATAATTGTAGATATTATTAAGTGTGGGAACTGATAAAAAAAGAAAAGCCTAATTGGAAAATGGAGATTAATTTCATTACAAAGAATGTGTTGATAGAACACATCTTGTTTGGCTTCTCCAAATAACTGGACTTTAGGGCCAAGTTGTTGGGGATGAATGTTTTCCTCACAGGTCAGGAAAAGAAATCCCATGGAATTCAGGAGGAATACAGAGAGAGAAATCCCATTTTTAGTGCCAAGGGAGGGAGAGAGGGATGGATGATGGATGGATGGAGATGTTTTCAAATTGTATGGTAAATAAGTCTAAAAAAACCCCAAAGAAACCAAAGAAAAATGAAATAAAATCCCCACGTGACAGCCTGGCAAAGAGACTCCTCTGAAAGTATTAACCAAATCTGAATTCTCTGATTTATTTAACAAATACTTGTTAGTACAACTGATCAGGATACAGAATTTTTCATGGCTGTTTATTATGATACAATGTTCTTTTAAAATCCACATAAGCAACGTGCAACAAACAAACTGTGAGAGCTTTATGGCTGCTCCCTGCAAAGCCCAATTTATCACCAAGATTGAAGAGAAAGAGCTTGAAGAGTGATATCAGAATGAACAGGCAGGGGAAAAAAATAAAGAATTATTTCTTTATTTCGTTATTTTCCCAAGCAAAGAGGGGGAAAAAATATCAGGGAATGCTTACAAGATTTGTTCTGTCATTGACAAAATCCTCATAAAAGCAAAGAGTAACTCACAGGATAAACTGCAGAGCTTTTTATTTTGCAGTATTTTCACTCCATTGAAAGGGATGCTTGTAAATGTATGTTCTATTTTTACCAGATTAAAACCTAATTTCAATAAGGACTGCTTGGAAACTGCTTTCATAGTCCCACTGTTAAGGCCTTTTACTTTCTTTATTTTATGACTATGACTCCACCATTCACGTTTTATATTCTCCCTGTGAGACCACCACACATGAAATAAGATTAAAGAGAGAATTTTGGGAGGTCTGTTCAAACAGAGCCTTCTCCAGCCTCGACACTGATGCAAGAGAACACCTCAGTGCTGTATTTAATCATCCAAAGGGATGAGAAGGAGCTTTTATAGAGATGTAAAATCTTATTTTTAGCAAATTAGCGAAGTGTCCACTTTTCAGGTTCATTACTCACAATGTGACAGAGCATTGCTCAGTGCTGGTGCCTGCTTGATCTAGAAATAAAAATGAAGAATGCAGGAACATCAAAGCTCCTTCTGCTCCTGATTAGGGAAGAGTGAGGCAGTGAAATCATTTAAATCCCAGGAGTGGCCACATTCACCTGTGCGAGCCAGCCCAGGTGGCCTCAGCTCTGGGCAGGTGGGGCTGCTTTACACTCCTGGGAATCAGCTCCCCAATCCCAAAGCTCTTCCATCAGCCTGGATTCCTGGAGTGAAATATATTCATGGCATCCACTGAGATATTCTGGCCAAGTGCTTTCCTTTTCTAGAGAGAAAACATTCCCAGCTGGAAGGTTTCTTTCTACCAGTTAATGCTGCTGGAAAAAAAATCCCAGGTTGGAGGGGACCTCAAGGATCATCTGGTCCAAACTTCCTCAGCAAAAGCCTGGGAAAGATTTACCCATGAGGAAAAAAAATATGGTTTTTTATTCAATAAAAGGAGTTTCAACTGATTCCTGAGGTTTGATCAGTGGAGTCGAGTCTGCTTGAAGGCCTCCAGTGCTCTATGGAAGGGGAGAATGGCAGAGTGGATGTGGAGATCGGACAAAAAATATAGGAAAAACCCAAAATAGGATGTGGCAGTGGCTATAAACTTATCTGTAAATAAACCAGAGCTGAGGTGGGTAACAACCTGTCAGGTTTGAGGAACTGCCCCCGGTCTGGCACAGCAGTCCAGGTTTGATTTGGCAGAAAAAGAGCGGTTTTCTCATCCTACCTACGTGCCCTGTTCTGTTCATATTTAAAAATGAGCTGTGTTCTCCTCCCTTCACTGATTGCTGAGGGAGACTGGATGAAAACACAGGGTAAATATTCACCATTTTTCCTGTTTTCGGTGGCTGAGCTGCCTCATGGCCAAACCGCTCCCACAGCAACGGCAAGGACGGTCCTGGCCCTTCCTGTCCATCCAGAGGTGCTGCCCAAGGGCTGATAAATCCCCTGAAGGAGCCAGTTTAGCCCTTGGAGCAGAATGCAGGCTCTAGAACCCACAGCCCACCCCACACTGGCTGCTGCATTTATTGCTCTCCATCACAGCTGATGGAGCACTCGGATAAATCCCCAGCTTTCCGTGCTGCGGTGCCTGAGCAACGAGGAAGAGCTCCTGCTTCAATTTCATTTATTTATGAATTCCAGAGAGCTGACTTGGGGTTTTTTACATCCCACCTCGCTCCTCTAAACACACTGAGCCAAACTGGCCACCTCTGCACCCAGGGAAAGCAAAGCAGGGTAAAGGGAAAACAGGGACACAACCCCAAATTGCAGCAATTTGCCCTCCCTCCTCAGGGCCATAACTGAACACAGAAGGTGAATTTGGGAAATAGGCCAATTATTCCTCTCAGCCCAGCCTGTTGCTTCCTTGATGAGCCATCCAAGCTCGTGTTTCACTCAGATTTGCTCCTTGCAGGGAAGGCAATAGCTCAGCTCACACAGGGACTTACATTTATTTGTCCTTTTAGCAAGGCAATTTCCCTCTCCTCGTGATTAGGGCCATGGGTCAGTGGTGGCCTTGGCAGTGCTGGGTTAATGGTTGGACTCCACGACCTCAGACCTCAGAGGTCTTTTCCAACCTCCATAATTCTGTAATTCCCAGGGATACACCTGGCCAGAAAACCCCGTGATCTGTGGGTTACTGCTGCCCTGCCACGGGCTAACAGAGCGGTTTAATTTGTGTTTCTGCAGGTGAACTGAGGGGGAGCAGCCCCCAAAGGTGACAGCCTTGCACAGGAGGTGACACTGGGCACTGAAATCTGTCTGCAGAGGTTTCAGTGTGAGCAGAGGAACAGCCACAGGTGCTGGGCAGAGCCCTGCTGTGCCTTCCTGCTGCCCACCACACCTCCAGCCAGCCAGGAATGAAGGATATTTCTCTGGCTCCTCCATCCTCAGCCCTGCCGGGTACACAACAAGTTAAATTGTTCCTGCACCATTATCACCACAAACCTCCTTCCTCGGGGTGCAGTGAAACCCTAACAATGTCCTGTGTGGGCCCAGGATTGCACTCCCCTGTTGGTCATTACCCCTCAGCACATTCTTTAGCCAATTACTCGGGCTCATAATTGCATTTTCCACGTAATCCATCTGGATTCATTTGTCAAATCCTGAGTCACACCGTGCTGGGTGCTTTAGTAAATTCTGGATGCTTTCATGCCTTGCCTTCTCCCACTAATTTAGAATTTAATTAAAAAAGGAGTCATCTTTGCTCGACATGATTTGTTCTTTACATACCCACGTAAGTGATACTCCTTCTAAAATTAAACACAACTCTGAACCTTACAGAACATCCAGTGTTTTCTCTGAGGATTCACAACATCTCAGTCAACAGGATTTGCCTGGAGAGGAAGAAAACTTTAGATCCTGAAAGACCCACGATGTTTTCTGTCTATTTTTGGGCTTTCCTGCTGTATTTCTATTGCACAGCTCATATTTGAAGGCAAAGAGCAAAATGGTTATTATTACATAGTTTTTATACAGTTTAGATTTTTACTCCCTGTGCCCCAAATATGCACAGATCTATAAAGACTGAGATCAGACTTCTTTTTTTTTTAATCATGAGGGAATATCTGGTTTATTAAGTATGACAAGCCTGTGGTTTGTCTGGAAGTATCTGAAAAGGGGATAATTATCAAGGTGAATTGGATCCACATGGTTATGTCTGTACAGTATTTAATATTCCAGAACCAAACTTTAACACCTTCTTGCCATTTTTGTCCTGAAATTTGAACATTAGCAAACAATTCATCACCGAAGAGATTCCTTAGGCAGAGTTTCACCAACTTCTGTCAAAATAACTTGCAGTAAATACTTAAAAAACCGCAGAATTAAAAAAAAAAAGTGTTATTTGTTAGGAGAATCAATACCATGTAGCAATGGAAGGCCTAGTAAATCATTTCCTGCACACCAGTTCATATTTACTCATAATTATAATTCACAGGAGTGCATTCCTGCAATCAAGAGACAGGGGTGCACAGCATGAAAAAACATTTAGCACCGAGCAGACTGCATGAATAATTGCCTGTCAGAGTGGCTTATTAAAGGGAAACTACAATTTTACAAGACAATTCTTGTATCTGCTTGTCTAATCTAAAGACAGAGGGCTGTATAAATGCAGAGGGTTCAAGGAAGAAATATTTCTTGCTCTGCAGCCGGGCTAGAAGTTGAGTTTTTAAAGCACTGAAAGAACAATCAGAGTGTGACAGCTTTGAGATGCACCAGCTCAGACCTCTCCAAAGTGCAGAGTGAATCCTTTGTGTTTAAGGTGGCAGGGAGGTGGAGGGGATGGAAGTGTGGCCATGGAAACCACAGGGCCTGTAAGCAGAGGTGATGTCACCCTCGGGGATGTCCCAGCACATGGACCCGAGGGGGAGAGCGATCCAAGAGCCCCTGGAGCTGCTGCCCTCCCCAGCAGCCCCCAGCAGGGAATGCTGGTGACACTGGAGCCCTGCAGAGTGACACTTTCCCTGGGGATGCTTTGGCAGGTTTGGCAATGTCTGAGGAGCCCCTCGTGTCCCCTCACTGTGCCGTGGGGAGGGCAGGGACAGCTCAACATCCACCAAGCCTGGGGAGGCTCCAAGCCCTGGGAGAAATCCTGCTTCATTCACCCAATTAATGACTTTCACTTCCCCTTCTCTGACTGAGGCAGAACTTCTCAGACAACAGACAGAATTTAAACAGAATTAAACTGAAAAGAAATTTATATTTATTTGTTTATATATTTATATAAATCTATTTAAAGATGATGCTGCAGGGGGAAAGTCAGAAATTAACTTAAAACCCCACAACAACCCAAAGCAAGGAAAAGTGTCCTAAATGAACCTGTGGCCTTTGGTCAAAATCCAGCTTCATGCAGCTCCTTTGGCTTCTTAGAATCATCCTGGCACTTTTTCTTTATGGCTCTGAGGTGACTGAGGTGCACACCTGCCAAGTGGAAGAAAATAATACTTCATTATTAAAGAGAAACAAAGGAAACCACGACATCCTGAGCCTCAGGAACAGCACCTGCAGCACTGTGGAAAGCAGGAACTTTTTGTCAGGCTCACTTTAATGCTCTAAAGTCTAAAACCTGAAACCTGCTCATTGAAGAGCTGGGCCAGAGCTAAATCCCACCAAAATCAACGTGAGCCTTTCCATTGATTGGGGAGCCTGGACTTGGGCCAGGGGCGAGAGGACAAAGCAGCAGCTTTAAAAATGCTGCACAAAACCATCTTGCCCTTTGTCCCAACAGCCACTGCTGAGAATTCAAAGCTGTGCCCTGGTCCCTGCCTGGGTGCTGAGGGTTTGCTGATGGTCATCATTTGGATTTTCCACTGTGAAATACATCCAGGCAATTTATATTAATAACTCATTGTAAAAATCATCACGTGGAAACCTCCTGCAGTCACTGAGAGCAAGCTTTGCTCCTTTCCAAGTCATGCACTTGATAATGTTTCACTTGCAAAAAGAAAAACCTAATAACTTTTTCAATAACAATCTCAGGGAACTTTCAGCTGAGGGTTCTCCCAGACTAGGGGGCTCAGGTTAGAAAAATTATTACCAGTGCTGAATATTATAAAACTGTTCAGAGTTTCCAGAAAAGGTTGTAAACAAATTTATTGGGGCCTTTTCTTCCGAGAAATACATTAAAAACAATCAAAGTAAAAAAAATTAAGTTGGCCACTGAGAAATGTGTCTAGACAAAGCTTCCATTATATAATTTAACAATCCCTGGCAAATGCTGCTTAAAGATAAAATTGGATTCCTGTCCAGAATATTAATACTTTTATTGCAGAAATACGTGTATTTTAGAGATAAAAGTACATATTCATAGACAGATAGATGATGAACATTGAAAATGGCCTGGAACATGGTTTGTTTTATCAGTGTTTCTCTCTCTGTCAAACAAGTAAATCATTGTTTTTCAGGTGGAGGCTTCTGATGAGGAGGAAGATTTTCTCCTTTTCAGACAAGGGCTTCTGTATTTCCATTTCAACCACTGTCAACACACATTGGTGAGTAGTTCCTGTGGCTGACACAAACAACTTTTGATTACAGAATCAGGAACAGCACTCACAACTTTCCATTTCCAAACAACTCCACATTAATGGTTTGTAAGCTGAAGTTTGGGCAGAGCCAGAGCCAGCTCAGGAATACAGATATCAGCTTCATTGTGTTTGACTCATCTCAGTGCAGGATCCTGCTGGAAATAAAAATGTGACATTCTTCCAACATGACAGGAGAGAATTTTGAGATGTTTTCCTCAGCCAGACAAAAGGAAGGCACTGAGCATTAGATCAGCTCCTGTCTTTTTTCCAAGGAGCAGCGAGGCACCGTTTCATGGTTGGCAGCCAACTGCAGAACAGCTCCGTGCTCCACGTGGAAAAATGAGCCTCGTGCAAAACACAGCCAACACCTGGCTTCACTTCCTCAGCAATCCTGGACCTTACATGAGGGGAACAAAAATCCCCCTGGTTTCAGAGAAACATGGAATGGTTTGGGTTGCAAGGAGCTTGAAGCTCATCCAGGGCCACCTCTTGGCAGGGGCAGGGACACCTTCCACTGTCCCAGGTGTCCAACCTGGCCTTGGACACGTCCAGGGATCCAGGGGCAGCCCCAGCTGCTCTGGGCACCCTGTGCCAGGGCCTCCCACCCTCCCAGGGAAGGATTTACAGAAGATCAAAGCAGGTGGTTGAGTTCTTGGCTTGCTCTCTGTGCCCAGGTGAAGAAATCACACCTCACTTTGGAGCAGCCAGTTTGAGCTACCTCAGTCTTTTGTTAAACGAAATTATTTGGGATTTTCCCTGGACCTGCCATGGCAGCCCAGCTGGAAGGAGCGGAGCTGCCAGCCCATCAGCTCCCCTGAGAGTGGCTGAACTGAAGACTCCACCCAAAGGCAGAGGAGAGCAAAGGCTTTGTCCTAAGGCACAGCTGATCAAGTCTCTTAAAAGACCCTCTAGGAAACCAATCCTGCCCGAGTTTGCAGTGAGAAATCCATTTAGAAACCCTGTTTTGGAGAGCAGCCAGGGAGAGAGAATGGTACCACTCACTTGCCCCTGACCCTACCAGTGCTGCACAATTCCCTGAGCAGGCTTTGCTTTGCATCAATCCCTTGTCAAAAGTGATGTCAGCTTCCTGCACTGCAAGCAGCCTCCTGGCCATCCTCCCATCCCTTCCTAACTTGATCTTCCAAGGGCTCAGGTGGATGAAATTTGGATGGAGACTTGATAAGATGCTTTTGTTTTCCCTTCCAAAATTAACTTTTTATCCACGGAGGCCATTTCTGCGAATGCCGCCCGCTTCTTTGCTCCCACAAACTCATTTTCCTCGTCGCCTCAAACACTCCATATTCCAGTAACCAGTTTTTCAAACCCCCAAACAGGTGCAGGTACATCGTGTTCCCTCCCTGTCATTTCTCATTGTCATCTGGTATCGTTCATCAGAGGATGAGAGGGAACATTGTCTGCAGGCCCAGGAAATCAGCCAATCTGACCCTGCCCCGGCTAACGCGTCGCTTTTGGCCTCAGGAAAATCACATCAGCAGCAGGTGACACAAGTGGCCTGGTATTCTGAGTTTCTCAGTTTCTGAATGCCTGTCACATCTTAAAAGGCTCAGCTGCCTCCCCCTTGCAAATGGAGATGCAGAAACCTCCCTGGATCACAAGAGAGAGTTAATATTTGCTCAGTGCTTTCAAAATGTTAAGTGCAACACGAGTGCTGAGCCTTATTACCAGAAATAATGGATGTTTGCAACTCCAGCTTGCACTCTTCTGTGTAATCATTATTTGCCTTCTAATAAGTAACAGCTTTACCAGAATTCAGCCCCAGAAAACATCTTTGGAAAACGCTCTTAATTTTTACTGTGAGCTTGAACACGTGTCAGATGTAAAATCACAAATCTGTTGGAGTTGATACAGTTAAACTTTATTGACTTTCTGGGAATGATTCATCGCTGACTTGTTACATCCAGCTTTCTGTTTTGCCAGTTACATTTGAATTTGTCAGAGAGTTTTGTAAATTTGAGTTCATAGTCTCATTTTGAGTGTAGATATCAAATACATGGAAAATGTACCAGTAAACACTAAGAGAAAAACCCCACAGCCACATAAATCCTGGTACTGTTGGTTATTTTCAGGTGTTGCAAAGAGGGACAGGTTTAAACAATAATAACTGTAAGTTAACTTCTATTTTAGATTAATTTGTACAACCCTTTCCCTTAACTGCTTTGGGCTTGACTGTAAAATTTGCAAAGATATTCCTCAGTCTGTTGCTGTTCATAAGAATTAAAGCCCAGTTTGTGCAAAGAACTGCTGAAAAGTTAACTTTTGTGTGCTTTTGGAGTTAATATAACATTCATGTGAGTGAGGGTATTGTCCTCCTGTTGGGAAGTACTTTAGTTGGGAATAAAAAAGTTCATTTAGATTTGCTGGAATTTCTACCTGCAGAGAGCTGGAGAAACTTCCAATTGCCAAGAGGATTTCAGCTCCCTCAGTCCTGCAGGAATGAACACCCTGGGAAGGGTGAGGGGTGAATGAAACCCTGCAGGGAAATGGGAATGAAACCCTGCAATGTCCAAGGCACACAGGGCCCATCACATCCTTAAGGTGATGCCTGAGATGGGTTTGACAAAGATCTGCTCTTTATGTAAATGGTATTTATTCAGAGCTACTTATTCAGTGACAGCCACTGCCCCACCATAAAATCTCTCTGCACTTTCTCCCTGAAGAATCTAAAACCTCACACTCTGGCAAGGCCAGAAATCAGATTTGCCCCTTGTGTAGACATTAAGCTGCTTCCAGTTTTTGAGGTGTTGTAAACCACTTTTTATTACAGAGCACAGGTAAAACACCAGGGTATAAACTAAGCTGAATCCACAATAATCCCATCCTTCCAAAACCACATCACTTTGGGAACCCCTGTGCATTTGTAAAGAGCACCTGGGAGATGTTCACACATTTGCATTTAAACATCCAACCCCTCTGAAGACTCCTTGTTCCTTCTATCCCTTTCAGCAGCACAGTCTGAAGGAACATAATTTAGGAAACAATCCCTTTCATTATGTGCAGCCAAGCCTCATTTTTTAGGCTGAAACATAAACAGTTTAATAAAATAATATTACTTAATAAATTAGTACCTTCAGCTCCTTTCTGGACTTCTCTCTGACAGAAATAATTAATCACCCTTTAAATCCCTACCAGCCCCATAATCTCTGAATACAAAAATTCAAATGCAAGGTGGCAGAAAGTGCAGATGGATTCAGCAGGATGGAAGGAGAGAGGTTCTGTTTAACCTACCCCAAGACCCTAAACCAGGGCAATGACTGCAATGTACATCCCAGGAGTGAAACAAATTCCAATGTTTCTGCTGCAAATGAAGCCCTGCTGGCAGCATTCTGGGCCTCCCAAATGTCATCCTGGTGGAAGAAAAGCTGAAGACACACCTGTGGATAATCAAAATGTTTCTATGAAAGTGAGAGGGAGAGAAAAAATACTGAGCACCCTTCAGAAACACAGGGGCAGAGCCTGGGAAAGCACAGAACTTCCCTCCAGTCAGACTTTGGGCAGGTTTGTAAATTCCACACCTTGGCTGACAGAAACAAACAGGAATGTCACAGGAAATGCAGTTTGGGCTTCTTAATTCTCCCTGAAAGTGGTCCACCTTCACCTGCAGGAGACCTCCAAGGTGATCAGACATAAATCAGGTATCTGCAAAGCCAAGGCTGAAGTCATTTTTGTAACACAAACTCATACATTTAATTTAATTTCCATTCTGATTCAGAGCAATACATTGTCAGCCAGAGTGTTTATTAAATGACTCTCTCCACCAGGTGTAAAATCCTCTTATTTTGTGTACCCCCAAACATGCAGCCAGTCACAGACACAGAGGTCACTCACCCCTAATGGAAATTACAGCCAAAACAGATGATCAGCAGCTGGAATGGAAGCCACAACATTTCCAACAGAGTATCTTTAATGCAAATAGAAAAGCCAAAAAGTTATTACATTATTTTTTTATAAGCCCACCCATCTCCTCCTGGGAGGAATATTTCCAAGAAGAATTTGCACTGTGGGTGTACAAGAACTACTTATGTGTTTTGTGTGAAAATGCTGAATTTACCTACAAGGCCTGTCAATGAAAAGAAATTACTACAAAAACCAGTGATATTTAACTGAGATGGAACAAACATTCCCCTGGTGTAGTCATCTGCAATAACCATGAAACAAATCTTGATCATATCTGTACATTTATGGAATATCTCTTATTTATTGCAAATCTGTCTCAAGCAGGGCAGCAGCTCTGTTTCCATTCATCCTTTTGAAAAGATGCTGTGACAAGAATTTCAAACATCATTCATGGCCAAATACTGCATTTGGGTTTCTTGGAAGTGAGGAATGAAAAGGAATGTTCCTTTGCTCCAAGAGAAGTGTCTCCAGTTCTGTGTGATGCATTTAAAAATCAGATGAGAACCCCCAGAGTTGACATAAGGATGTGATAAAACTTTCAGCTTTTATGGAAAGAAGCATTTTTTAGTTTCCTCTGCATAAATGAAAAACATACATGCACAGTGTGAAGAAATATATTATGCCTAAGCATGTAAAATATGTCAGCTTGAACATTTTACAGTTTAATGAAAAATGTTTTTTGCAGGAGAATAGTTTATATTATGTTTGCAGGAGAAAAAATAAAAATCTTTTATTTTCTCCATATCACAGCCCAAAAATTACCATTTTTTCCTAGCTGTAAAAACCCCAGCACTGGGATATTTATGCTTTGTGAATTAGAAGAATTTTTTACTGGCCATCAAAATTTTAATGGCATTAGCTCTACTTGTAACACGTTTTCATTAAAATGAGAATGTGGAAAGCAGTAAAATGAATATAGACCCTCATCAGTAGCAGTGAGGCTTTATGGTGGCCAGGGATCAGCTGTGTAATATTTGTTACAGCTCCTGATCAGACAACAGGACAAACCTCTTCCTTTTCACTGATATCAACATAAACTTTGCTGTGGAATTGGTTTAAAATGCAGAAGTCACAGGTAATTCTGTAACTTTTATTTTATTGAACCTGGTGCTTCCTGCCTTGGGCTCACACTTGATCTCTGGTGTTTATGTAATTCCCATTTAATGCAGATACAGAGGTAAGCTGGGACTGAGGAGTGCCAGTCTGGGGGAGAATTTAACTCTTGGTTAGCACCTGAACAAAGCTTGGCAGCAGCACATTTCTCATGAAGGGAAACACCAGCGCTCCCAGCTTCGAACCTTGAGGCCCAGAAAGGACAGGCTGCAGCAAGAATTCATTTATTAACTAATTACAGCTTTAAACTAACATCAGTGTCCTGCTTTGTGTGCCCTGCTGACACCCCAGACCTGCAAAGCCACCACAGCTCCATGGAGGTGACTCCTGGCTATCAGTGATGTAAATGAAAAGTCAATCAGCTTCCCTGATTTACAGATTGTTCCAGCAATAGCCTTAAAAAACCCTAAAACACCTGATGCCTGAGCAGCTCTGGCAGTTTTGCTGCAGAGATTTAGGAGCACCACAAAACCAACGCCCCAGTTGTATAAAAGGGTGAAACATTCATAGCTGGAAATAAATATTATTGCTTTCCCTGGTGTGGAAAACCAAAGGTGACTACAGGCACAGAGCCAGCACAGCCAGTATTTCAGTCAATTCCCTCTGATTTACCTTATGAAAATAAAGGTGGGGAATCAAAGAGCTGGCCTGGGAGTTGTCTCTGGGAAGGCTCTAATCACTGATCCATCAGTGCAGGATAAAGAGGACAAGCCACAACTTTGAGAACATTTGGATGTCCTTACTCCTGGGCTGAATGAACAAAGGTGCAGGAGGTGGCTCCATCACAACAGCCTTGGGATTCTGCTACAATAAAATCAAATTAGTTTGAATGTGTTGGTGATGTGCTGGGAAACTAATCCCAAGTGTGGGGAAAGGGAAGGTACAAGGAAAAAGGAGCAGACTCCTTTAGGTGGCTGGGTTCTTGATCTCAAAACCTGACAGCAGAAACTGGTCCTTTGCCATCCACAAAATACAAGGAGAGAGAAAAGAGATTCAACCCTGGAACTACTTTAATCCTTAAAATCACAGTATGGTACTTCCCCTTTGGCAGAGGACTAATCCTACCAAATTACACCCAGTCAGACATTTCACTTCTCTTTATTTCTCTTAGGTGTTATCCCTCTGCTGTTTCTTGACTTTTATAGTTAATAATCTGTTTCCTAAAGGCTTTTTAAAACTTTTTATTTTTAAATCACAGTCTTGGATGGGAATTGGGAACAGGATTGGGAACAGGAAGTTCACTTCCCCTGCTCGTATTTTTTGTAATCACTTATTCCACACTTCATTAGCCAGGAGATGCTAGATTTGGACTTAAGTCTATGAACCAGAAGTTTTATAATCTTTATACTCCACGCTCCATCCAACCTGGACACTTCCAGGGATCCAGGGGCAGCCACAGCTTCTCTGGGAATTCCATCCCAGGGCCTCCCCACCCTCACAGGGAA
>VZRX01015399.1:6635-52043 GCA_013398075.1 Notiomystis cincta | reverse complement strand
GGCTCCGCCCGCACCACATGACTCCGCCGTCGGGAGAAACTTTTCCCGTCCCGCGGTCGGAAAATGGCGGCGTAGGGAGCGGGGCTCTGGCATCCCGGCGGCTCCCGGCGCCATGACCCGCTGGGTGCCCACCAAAAGGGAGGAGAAGTACGGCGTAGGTGAGGACGCGCCCGCCCCGCTCCCGCCTGTTGCGCACAGGGGCACCCCCCGGCCGCGGCCTCCCCGTCCCTGCCCGGCTCCCCGCTCCACTCCGCGGCCGGGATGGAGCGCGGTGTNCCAGCAGAGCCCCAAACCCTTCTGCCAGGGCTGCTCCATCGGTTCATCCCCAGCCCGGATCGCTGCCGGGGCTCTTCCCGACCGGCTGCACACCCGCACCCGGCCTCGTTTAACCTCGTAATGCTCTTACAGCCCCACTTCCCGGGCTTGTGCAGCGCCCGCACGGCAACCTCCGAACGCAAACCCGTTTATAGCTCCGACTATTAAACATTCGCCAAAACTTTGTTCCAAAGCCGCATCTCCGGGGAGGGCGCTGCCAGAAGCGGCGGCTTGGCGCAGGCAGAAACTTTCCGGCGCAGCACAACCGGGTGCACCTGGAACACAACCGGAGAGGCACCTGAGACACAACCGGGTGCACCTGGGACACTCCCGGGGGTAGGCGGGGAGGCACCTGGAATATAACCGGGGAGAGGGTCCCTCTGTGCGGGCTTCTCGCTGCCGGTGGGGGCCGGCCCGGGCCGCTCGCCGGGCGCGGAGGGGACNAGGGAGGAGAAGTACGGCGTAGGTGAGGACGCGCCCGCCCCGCTCCCGCCTGTTGCGCACAGGGGCACCCCCCGGCCGCGGCCTCCCCGTCCCTGCCCGGCTCCCCGCTCCACTCCGCGGCCGGGATGGAGCGCGGTGTCCCCCGGTCCCCCCGAGTCCCCGCCGGGTCCTGCCCCTCCCTCCCCTCCTGGCTCCCAGGAACTTGAGGAGTTGTCTGCAGCCGTGCCCCGCCGGGAGAAGTTGCCTTTCCCCGTGTGCTCCGCTGCGTTCCTGCCTCTCCCGAGTGGTTTTCACGTCAGTTTCTTTCTCCCCGCGCTGGCGGCGGCCGAGCGGGATGCGCTGCCGGGGCTCCCTGGCGAGCCCGCCCCGTGGCCCCGGTGCTGCCCGTCCGCGGGCGCGTTAGGGACCGAGGCGCTCGGTTCTGCGGGCGCTGTGATGCTCAGACAGATGAGGGCTTTCCCTGCGGCCGGGATCCATTTCCTACTCCGCTCCTTCCGTCCCGCTGGAACAGAGGGGGATTGTTCCCAGCTGGTGGCTCAGACATCCCCGCTGTGACTCAACAGGACCAAACCCGGCGAGCTTCGGGCAGGGCCCGTCTCGGGTTTAAAGATGTTGCGTTTGGAGCAAAAGGTTTTGTTTCGGGGTTGCGGCGCAGAAAACTTTGTTGGCGTGAATGAGCGTTTGTTTGGGGGAAGGAAATAATAAATCTGACTACTCAAATTGGAAGCATGAAGTTCGGTGTCCACCACAGTTCTTGGGCTGGATGGGTTGTGAAGAACAACTTTTCATAGAAACCCGAAGCTAAACCTCCTAAACAAAGCGAGCAGGAAGAAGGGAGTTTTGGGGTCTGAGTAAAACCTAAGTGACTTTTAGGAATTAATTTAAAATTCTGTGTGTATGTCCCTAGGAAACCACAGCTTGACTTAGAGAAATGATTAGTAAATGCCATTTACACTGTGAGAGAGACCTGTGGATCACTTCAGCGCTGAGGATGCCGGACAAACCCAGGGAAGCAGAAGAGCCTCTGATGGCTGTCGCTTGTTAAGTTTCCAAATTATCTGCCTGGTGGCGTGGGATGGGTATTTTGGAATGACTGAAGTGTCACGTAGTGTTACAAGCCAGTGACACTCGAAAGCAAGTTCCTCTTTTGCAGGAACTGCTGTGGTGGGGGTGACTGCCCGGGCCCGGCTTTCCAGGAATGTCTTGAAACTGATTTGAAAGGGACAGGAGAGAACAAAGTGTGAAATAGACTGATTATTTTAGGACATGCTTTAAGTGTACTTGGATCTCCAGTGTAGGAGATTGCATGTGTAGTAAGAGAAGTGGATTTAAATGTAATTTAAGATTAAAAACCCTCTGTCTCCCAGTTTGAAAACACACAAGGCAATGCACTCAGTTAGTGCTTAGTTGGTATTTTGTGTTTGTGTCCACTGCTCTGCAGAGAGGTTTGTCATGGTTTTATAATAGCTGTGTGTTTCTCTGATAGCTTTTCTTTTTCCTTCAAGGAAACTGAGATCCTCACCAGACTGGGGGATTTCTCTGCTGAATGACAGGGGTGTGAGGGTTGAAAGTGGATGAAGCGTGGCAAGGAGAAAAATGAGATTTAGATCTAATTGAACATTGGATTCACTGGCCTGTGCCATTCTGTTTTAGGCTGCTTTGAAAGGGATAGCTTCTTTTGGGTGTCCTCCTAAGGAAAATGAGTATTCAGTTTGGTTATGTGTGTTTTATGGACCTTTATGTTCTTAAGAAAGGGCACTGTGAGTCTTCTGATGTTTTATTTTTGGCTGCTTGTGAAAGCTGGAGGCTGTGGGGAATTGATGCAACGGTTGTGTAGTCCCAAAGAGAATTGGAGAGGGCACTGTTAACCTGAAAATTTGGACTTGAAAATATCTTTCTGCCTGTTTGCCACGACCAGTCCTGGGGGTTGATGTTGACTCTGTGTTGTCTGACAGGGAGAAAATCACAAACAGGAATGCTCATGGCACTTTTTGAAATAAAATGTTCAGTGCTTTGTGTATCTCCTCAGTCCATGCCAAGATCTCCAAGAGGATGGTGCCAGGCTCATTCCAGTGGTGCCCAGTGACAGGATGAGGAGCAATGGCCATGAACAAACCATGAGAAGTTCCACCTCACCATGAGGAAGAACTTCTTTCCATGAAGGGTGGCAGAGCTCTGGACCCACTGCCCGGGCAGGGTGTGGAGTCTCCCCCTCTGGAGACATTCCCAACCCCCCTGGCTGCGTTCCTGTGTCACTGCTCAGGTGGGAAGGACGGACTGGGTGATCTCCAGAGGTTCCTTCCAGCCTCAGCTATGCCAGGATTCTGTGTGCAGGCTTCCCCAAAGCAGAAATAACAAGGAGACGTGTGTTGTTGTGGTTATGTCTATGTCACAGGGGTGGGAGCTCAGAAATACACATGTTTATGTGTAGAGATGTGTATATATGAAATATACACATAGCTCAGAAATGAACATGTTTATGTGCAGAGATGTGTATATATGAAATACACACATAGCTCAGAAATACACATGTTTATGTATAGAGGTGTGTATATATGAAATACACACATATTCTTATGTTATATAAATATTTTATATTTTTCCCCACCTCTGGTATATCCCTGTGCACAACAGAGTTTTCTCAACATCTCAGCACCTGAGGATTTGCTGGCTCTGGTGCAGCTGGAATAAATTACACCCAGGAGCCCGTAGTGAAGGCTGGCAGGACAGAGGTGTGTGGAGGAGCAGTGCTCCCATGGCACCCCGGGGTTTGGGGGTGCTGCTGGATGCCCTGCACTGGTGCAAAGTGAATTTGCTGCCCAGAGCCTCTGTGCAGAGCCATTATCTCAGCAGGCAGTTGAGAGTGTGACTCAGCTCTGCTTCCTGAGAGAGTTCAGGGCTCGGGTGCGGGAGGAATGGGTGTGGATCCGATGGGATAATGTGGATATTGGATTAACATCTGGGCAGCCACAGGGAGCAGGAGAAGGATCAGCTGCTCTGCAGAAGCTTTTCCCTGCTCATCCTCGTCCTTCATCTCAATCCTGCCTTTCATCCCTCGCCCTGGGCTGGGGGGGGGGAGTGTGGTTGTGTTGTGGGGACCACGTGGGTGTGTGGCTTCCTCATGGGGTCATCAGAGAGTCCTGAGAGCTGGTGGTGTCCCCTCGGTGTCACAGAGTGGCCGTGGAGTGTGGCTGCTCAGGCTCCCTTTGCCTGCTTTTAGTGCGATGTGAAATTTGTAATTTGGGTGGTTTTCCTTCTGCCAGGGGAGAGGGGATGTAATGAGCTGCTTTGGGGAGCCTGGGAGCCTGCACAGCCCCTCTGAGGTAGAGCAAAGTGGCTGTGGTAGCTTCCAAATCCTCCTGAATTCTGCTGTTCTTTGCCCCTTTTCCTTTGGGCTCAGAACTTCAGTGAGAGTAGAACTGGTGCTGCTGTGGTTACTGCAAATATTGTATTTAAAATGCCTTTGTGTTCAAAGGTTTGTGTCCATATGGAGTGATCAGACCACTGCTGTGGTAGTTTAATCCTTTTTTTGGTTTTCATTTGAATAAATGATGAAATAGAAAATTAGTGCCACATGCCCTTGGATGGTTCGCCTCGCCCTGGGCTGTTCCACTTACAGAGCTTGAGTCCCCATCCCTGGAGTTGTCCAAGGAATGCCAGGATGTGGCACTCAGTGCTCTGGGCTGGCTGACAAGGTGGGGATTGGACTTGATGGTCTTGGAGGTCTTTTCCAACCTCAAAGAGCGCCAGTATTTTTGTTTGTTCCTGGTGAGTTTTTGTTGTGTGCCACAACTTGGTAAATAATAAAGAACCTGATTTTGGATTGGGACACTGGCCACACTTCGTGGTTAGGGGGTTTTAGAGCCTCCCTGAGATTGGGATGGCTTTTCCAAAGGTGTTTATGGAAGAACCTTCAAACCAGGTACATAGGATATATATATTTTTAGGGGAGGGCTTTAAGGAATTGGGGGATTAAGAGGTGATACAATGATCACGATTTGAAAGTTTTGCAGCTGAGTTCTGCTCTTGTAATGTCTCTTTGAACAATGTGATAGGATTTTGGTAAAAGGAAATCCTACAGCTGAGCACTGCTGCTTCTCTTCTCCTGCTTCAGGGAGGAGTGTGGTGCTTTAGGACAGATTTTAGGCTTTTGTGGAGCCCTGGAATTACAGTCCAGGCTGTGGTGACTCTTGTTCAAGGTGATGATCTTGTGCCTTAGAGCAGAGAAGGAAACGTTGTAAGGAAATTGAAAAAGATGCATCTTAGGAATGGGTCTTGGTGATTTTAGTGCTGCTGTGCTGTGAGGTTTGGAGCTGCCTGACAGGATAGGAGGCTGCTGTTAGTGCCACATCCCAAACCCTTGGAGTAGAAGTGAAAATGTAAAATACTCACAGAAGATTTGCTGCTGCATCCATCAGTGCATTGGAGTGAGCACATTCAGTCAATTTCCTAGAGGTAACACTCCCCATGGGCACCCAGCCCAGGGTTTTATTTGTTATATCCCCCTGCTGTGAGGAAAGGCTGAGAGAATTGGGATTGTTGAGCCTGGAGAAGAGAGGCTTTGGGGTGACCTCAGCGTGGACTTGCAGCAGGTGAAGGAACCAACAGAAGGATGGAGAGAGACTCTCTACAAGGGATGGAGTGACAGGGCCAGGCTTTAAAATGACAGAGAATAGTTTAGATGGGATATTGGGAAGGATTTCCTGGCTGTGAGGGTGGGGAGGCCCTGGCACAGTGGAACATCCCTGGCAGTGTCCAAGGCCAGGTTGGACAGGGTTTGGATCAGCCTGGGACAGTGGAAGGTGTCCCTGCCCATGGCAGAAGTGGAATGGGATGAGCTTTAAGGTCTCTTCCAACCCAAACCATTCCATGCTCCTATTTTACAACCCCCTTTAATTCCCTGCCTACTGAGGGCATGGGTTTCCATGCTGCCCCATCCCTGGCATCCCCTGAAGCTGAGGGAAGGGGCTGGAAGCTGTAACACCCCTCTTCCTACAGCAGTGACCTGAATCTGACTGCAGATTGTGCTCAGCTCCTCCCAGTTTACTGGGCAGCCACTATTGTTCTGTCGATAAACACTTGCTGCAAACAACAGATTGGAGAGGGATAAAGATACCAGATAAGTGGAAGGTGCATGGACTCCTGTTTGTTTTCATCCAGGCCAGAAACAATGTTACAAGTTCTGAGAAATGATCCCTGATGGGATTTCCCAGGAATTATTCTTTTTTTTTCTCATGGAGCGCAAAGTAACTTCAGTAGGTAGCCAGCTGCCTATGGCCATAATAAAGAGCTTTTATTTAACTCTAAGGAAGTTTTCAGTCAGTTTAGGGAACTTTCAGCTGGTAATTTTACTCTTGTTCTTAGAAAATAAGACTTACTTTCACAAGGTGAGGTTTTACACTTTAAGTGGTACACAAATATGGCAATGACAGTAGTCAGGGGGTGATTTAAGGTGTTTGGTTTGGTATTTCCATCCTTGGAAGTGTCCAAGGCCAGGTTGGATGGAATTGGAACACCCTGGAACAGTGGGAGGTGTCCTTGCCTATGGCACAAGGTGGAACTGGATGAGCTTTAGGGCCCCTTCAACCCAAACCATCCTGGGATTCTTTGAGTCCGAGTGGCACCTTGGTGGGTGTTGTAATCATCCCTTTATCTGTTACACTGCAAATGCCTGACTTAGGTGCACTCAAACAATGCTAATTCTGGGCTCTTTGCCAGACTTGGCACCGATTTCTTTGTGTTACAAAGGCATTTTCCTCTCTGCAAAGGCAAAGCTTTCAGGGAGGGGGAAAATAAACTGGAGGCAACTTAAACATTCTCCAGGAAGCCTCTCTGTCAGCTTGCAACCACAGGAATAAGGCTTGGGATAATTTTTCCTTTAAATGTTGGTGTTCCTGGAGTTTGTCCAGTGCTGGCTGCCGAGCACATGGAGGATCCTTTGCTTTGTCTAATCCTTCAGCTGGTCCTGCAGGACTGAAATCCAATACCTCTTGTTAAATACCTGAGGATGTGCCCAACTGTAGATAAATAGTGGGGCTGACTCCTTTTAATGAATGGAAGCTCCAAGAAGGAACTGCCTCTAATCCAGTTTTAAAGTATTTACTCCATCAAAGATGTCAGTTTTGCCTCTCCCATTTGACTTCCTGCAAGTCCAAAACTCCCTCAAAATAATCAGTGGAGCTGCTCTTCCTTATGGGTCTTCTTTGGCAGGGAGGTGGACCACTGACAAGTCAGGGTTTTTTTCTATTTTATTAAACTTAAAAGCATTTTTAATTCTGTTTTCTAGCCTGTGGTGGCCCCCAAGGCTGTTCTGACAATAGTCATTTTCTGAGTAAGACTTTAATGAATTCCTTAATGAGTTATTGGAATACTTTCCTCCTTTAGCTTGCTGGGGGGGAGGAATTGAAATCACACCCTGTCTAAACCAAAAAAATGTGCAATAAGAGATAATTCTTGTAATTCTAAAACTTCATCTCCATTTTCAGACTGTAGCTGTGAAAACATTTATATATTTATAGTATTATCTGCCTATGTTTATGTAATTTGTGCATTAAATCTGATTTCTGATGTAAAGATTTGTAACACAGGAAGCAGCAGTTGGTGCATTTCAGTTTCATCAGCAAAACTATGAAATATCTCTGGGAATATTTTTCTGCTCCATATAGCTTTGTAACTAAACTGAAATAATTGCATTGAGAACTATTATGTGTAATCATGTACCATATACGTAACAAAACAAACAGATGGATGGAGAACTGAAGCAACTATTGGCTGCCACACGTGAATTTTGGGGTTTTCATATGATGTTTTGTAGCACTGCTGCTTTATTTCGAATGCTGCTTATATTATTTCAGCACAGCCCTTTTTAGAACGTGTTTGCAGAGGGTTCTGGTGTCTGATTTTGCTTGAGGGTGTTGGAGTAGCAAAATGTCTTTGTGTTCCCCAGTAGAAAATACCAACAAGTGAGTGGAACAGGATTTGCTGTGTAATTTCTGAACGGGAATGGCAGCAAAATTGTTCATAATCAATGTTTGTGCTTGTAGGCACTTGGGTTTTTGAGGCACTCTGGTTGTACATCCCTACTCTGCAGTAGCTGTGTCACTTTTATGGATGTGCTGCACAAATTATTGAATATCCAGGTGGAAAACCTGCTGGAGAGGCTGCCAGGCTGAGCCAGGTGTGGGGCTTTGGGGAAAATCCTGTTATCCCTGAGGAGTCCCAGGTGGGGAGGGCATCAGGAATTGTGTCCCTTGGGGAGGAACCTCATGGAGCTCCTGGCAGAGCTTCCTGGAGCATTTGGAAAACTGGGCAGTGCAGGTGGGCACTTGGGAGTGGAGGCAGCAGAGAGACTCTGAAATACCTGAGAGCTCTCCAGGCATGCAGATGCCTTCTGGAAGTGCAGCCTTAGGTGTTTGTGTTTGCTCTGCCTTCCTCCTCCTGCTTATCCAAACAAAGCACGGAAGCGCTGGCGTCACCGGCCTCGGAGCGGGGCGGAATAAAACAACTTGGAAAACTGGGCAGTGCAGGTGGGCACTTGGGAGTGGAGGCAGCAGAGAGACTCTGAAATACCTGAGAGCTCTCCAGGCATGCAGATGCCTTCTGGAAGTGCAGCCTTAGGTGTTTGTGTTTGCTCTGCCTTCCTCCTCCTGCTTATCCAAACAAAGCACGGAAGCGCTGGCGTCACCGGCCTCGGAGCGGGGCGGAATAAAACAACAGCTGTGGAGGGAATGGGGCCCGGGAGGAGGCGACCCACAAGGAACAGATGAGGCCACACTGCAGCCAGACCTCTGTGGGACCCTCAGCTGTGCTGTGTTAGGAGAGTTTTCCCCATTTCTATACATGAAAAACCAGAATTAAGGGAGAGAGTGGCAAATCTTGGTGCTGCTGGTGCCTCGGGATCACGGAAAGCTCCACTCCTACCTGTCTCCAGCAGCTTCCCTGCCTCCCAGCTGGTGTTTTAGCCTTTAGCATCCTCCTAATGATGCCAGCTGGTCTGCAGGAAAAAAACTGGCAGCAGGGAATGGTTCAGGGCATGGAGTTGGGTGCTTTTATTGAGGAGTTGCTTCATGCAGGGCGTGAGGTGTCTGCGTAGCAGAAACGAAGAGGAAGCAAGTGGTGATATAAAAAGTGCTCCCGTAGTAGACCCTGACACAGGAAATCTCTCAGTGCTGAGCCAGATGGAAGCTGTTGATGAGAATTGGAGTTTCTGAGTCTTGAGGCAGATGGTGAACGATTTGAAAGGACGCTTGCTTTCAGAAAAATCTGCTGTGCCTACGGCTCCAGTGAGCAAATCCTGCCCCTGCCATGGCTGGGCATTATTGAGGCACTGGCTTGGAATGCCCTGTAAATGCTTCCTCTGAAGGAGGGCTTGCACTGCTCTTGAAGGACTGTGCAGAGATACAGTGAAATGTGTCACTTGGGCCAGGGAAGTTCTAGATAAGGGCCTGTGGGAATGTTGATAAATACGAGGTTAATCTCTCAAAATGGGAGTGAAAAGTAACATCAGCATGACAAGAAGTAGATATTTCACTTCAATTATGGTTTTTTAAATGATGGGAAGAGCTAAAAAAGGATGTGTCCAGCAGCTGGTGTTTGGTTGGCTTTGACTTTTTCCAGCTGCTTTGGGGTTCTGTGGGAGAATTGTTGTTCTTTTGCATCAATCTGTGGCTCATTCATAGCTTTAATACACAAAATAATGCTCAGTTTGAAGCTTTTAGTATGCTCTGTCTGACCCAAGGAAGAGGTGATGTTACCTGGTGTCCAGCCTCTTTTTTTTCCCTTTATATCTCTTGGTTTGTCCTTACACACAAATTCCCACCAATTTTCTGCAAGCATCACCCATTGCCTTGTCATCCCTGCTGGAATTCCTTCATTCCAGCTCACCTGGCTGCCCCTTTTCCCCATTGTTGTACTCCCTCAGCCTTGTCTGTTATTTTTTCTTGCCATGACTGGTAGGAGTTGGTATTTCCATCAATCCATCACCTTCTTTGACCAAGAATCTTTAGGTGAAGACTTGAGAACCTATTTTATTTCCTCCTGGTGTATTTTGTGGGTTTGCTTTTTGGTTTTTTGGTGGCTTTTTTCCTTTTGTGGATTGATCTCTGAAGTTTCCACTTTGAAGGATAAATGATGTGACTCAAACTGGTTGTAAATAAAGTGGTTTGTGGCCTTTTTTTCTTAAATTTTGGGGTTATTTTGGCATCTGTTTCAAGTCAGAGTTAATCTGTAGGAGGTGTGTGTTTGGTATGGCAGCATCCAGCTCTGTCCTGCCCTGTCAGCAATGCTCTGTAGCTGCTGCCAGTCTGTGTCCCACCTCTCTGCCACCTCCACTGGGCTGCTCTGCCCTTTTTTTGATGCTGCTTGCTGACAGTTGGGCATAAAGGAACCAAAATTTTGGATTTTCCCAGGCCATGGCAGGAGTGTGCACAGGAGCAGCTCAGAATTCCTGGAGCAGTGGGACTGCCTCACAAACACTGACTCCTTTTTAAAATTAATTTAGTGACGTGTGACAAAACAGTGGATAAAGATCCTTTCCCCAGAGATTTCAATCACTGAGCATTTTTGGTGAGAAAAACAGTTGTTCCTTGCTCACTGTGAAGTGGCTGGAGATAGAACAGATTTCTTTTTGTGCTGCAGAGGCATTTCTTGGCCAGTAGTTTCCACAGTGTGTGAGTCAAATGGGACAAAACACCAACCCCAAACGTTCTGATGCAGAGCCAGATATTCTTTTGGTATTTATTATACTGCATTTTGTTTATTTGTATTTGTATTGGTTGTGTTTTTGAGTGTCTGACTGTAACTAAGACTTGAAAAGGATTAAAAAAGCACATGAGATATTTATCTGGATAACAGGGACATTGCAGTTGGATGGGATTGCTTTAATGCTGAGATTGCTGCCCTAAAGAGCTCCAGGAGGTGCTCATAGGTGAGGGAATTTCTTTTATAAGGCCATGATCTGTCTTTAAAGTGTTGATTGTGGGAACTGGACTTTGAATTCTCTGTGGTCTGGGTTTTGGGATGTTGATGGAGGTGGTGCTTGTGCAAGATTGTGGCAAAGGCTTGGTGAAACCAGTCCTGCAGCCACAAACTGGAAATGGTTTCCCATCAGATGGTGCAGTCCCCATCCCTGGAAGTGTCCAAAATGTGGGGATGTGGCACTTGGGGACGTGGTTTGCTGGTGACCATGGTGCTGGGGGGGTGCTTGGACTGGATGATTTGGAATCATTAAAGGGTGGGAAAGACCTTTAAGGTTAGCAAAGCATTTTTGGGAAAAATATCCCAAACCTTCTTTGACAATCAGTTGAGTCTCCAAGGAGTGACTGAAGTGTCTTGCTTTGATCTCTGTGGGGTGGGAATTCTTATTCCCCCAAAATAAAGACTGGATATAGCCAGATAAGCACATTTTAGTGAAGGCTTGAGAGAATTACTCAGTTGTGGTGCTGCTGACATTGTTGGAAGTTTTGTGTGGGTTCAGCTCTGGTTTGATTTTTTTAGTTGAATGTATTCTTGAAATAATTTAACAGATTTTTATCAATACTTATGCTGCAGAGGAGGCCTCTGTTTATTTACTGGGCTGTGATGAGTGATGGAACTGGTTCAGATTTTGGCCTTAAACACAAAGTACAGTTTGGGCTTCCTGCAACAGCTGCAGTTTCCACAGTTAGAGCACACAAAGGTGAACCTGTTCCTGGCTGAAAACCAGCAGTTTTAATGCTTTTAGGGCTTGAATATTTAAAATATTGGGATAACTGTGAGCTTTTACAGTCTGGGTGTGATACCATCTATAACACAATGTGCTGATCTTAAATCAAGATATCAACTTTGAAGACCAGGGGTTCATGTATTGTATTTGTAAGTGCTGTCTTGATGCTTCCATAACATTTACATCAAAAGTGAGGGAAATGCAGAATAGTTTTGTGGAGGGGAGCTGGAATAATTGAATGCCAGCCTAGGTGTTGAGGAGAAGAGTAGTGGCAGCTTTGAGAAATGCCTGGGTAAATGTAGTGAAAAGTAGAATATTGGTGATCAGGAATGAAGTCTTGAGTTCTGCAGTTGTTTCCCTTCTTGCTGCATCTGCACACCCAGGGTTTGTGTTGTACCTTTGCATGCAGCAGCACCCTCCTGCTCCTGGGCCATTCTTGGAGCAGTAAATGATTTTAAACTGTTTTTCTCCAGAACACCAAAGGCTGCTTAGCCAGAGTTGTGTTGGGTTCCTCCAGGAGAGTGGCACAAATGCTCTCCCCACCTTTTCCACCATGGGTGCCACTGCTGAGCAGTCCTGGTGTCTCTACCAAATGTAGCCAGGGCAAATGTGTGATTTATTGATCAAAAACGAGCTGTTTGCTGGATTGAGTGTGCAGTGTGCTGGCTGTCATTAATTTGGGTTTTTAATAGTTCTGTTTTGAGGTGGAAGTGCTGCAAATGGAGATGAATTGAATAGTTGAGAAATAACCACTAATTTTAGATTAATGCAGTATTTTTTCAGTGAGGGGACCAGACATTTTCAGTCTAGCACAAACTTGCACTGTCTGTTGGAGCTTTCCAGATAGAGATATTGGAGCAGATTTTGGGAATCCCAGCAGGGCAATGTGTCCCCTGAAGCTCCTGGGGCCCCAGGCCCAGCATGGGTCTGCTCCTCAGCCAGGAGCTGGCTCTGGCCCCCTGCTCTGCCCCTGGTGCCAGTGGCCGTGTGCTGGGTGCTAATTCCTCACCCCTTTTCAGGGAATTCTCAGAGCCAAGCTGGGAAAATAACCTGCCAGAAGGGAGGAAAGAATAATCAGAATATTCCCTTCCTTGCAGCAGAGGTTAGAGAGTTACTGCTGGCTTAGTGGCACCTTAACCCCCCTCCTGGCTTGGATAAGTCACCATCAGGGGGGTTTTAAAATACATTTTCCATGGATGGTTATGCCTGGGAAGGAAGGAGTTACAGCTCTGAACTATCCTGAATTAACAAGGGTGATTTTGAGGCTCAGGGCAGTGAGGGAGGTAGGTGTAAGGGTTATTTTTGATGTGTTTCAGTAGGCTGAGGGGTGCCTTAGCAATGGGGAACCAAGTTCTCACCTGGGAATTCCTGTGTACATCTGGGCTCGATTACTGGGCTACATCAGCTTTAAAAGATTATTTTATTACACTGTATATAAAATCATTGATTAATTTAAATGATAATTACAATAATATGAGTTGGACTTGATCCTTGTGGGTCCCTTCTAACTCAGAATATTCTGTGATTAGACTAGAAAAGGCTTTAGAATTATTAAATTAATGTGTGCTAAAGTGAATCATTGTGAATATACAGGTGGGTTCTTCCTGTGCCAAAATTGTGGAGCTCAGTGTCTGGAAGCAGAGATTTAGGGTGTTGTTCTACTCTGATTTCCCCCCCTTCCCAGAAGTCTGTAAATTTATGGAGTAAAAAGTGATGCTGGGTCTTTAATGAATAGTGGGATCATACCGGTTACTTTTCCTTATTTCTTCCAAAATGAACACAAAACTTCAGAGTGTGGGTTCAGAGGGTTGCCCTGAGGTGGGAAAACTGGAATTAGGGGGATATGAACTCTGTGAGAGCTCCCTGGTGCTGGAAGGGAGCCGGACAGTGACCCTTTGTTAGGGCCAGTGGCCGAGCCAAGTCGGCTGGAAGCAGCCTGGAGCATGTGATTGCCCCTGCTTTGGAGAAAAACAATTTTTCCCTGTTTTTGCAAAATGCTGCTCTTATCTTTTAATGCATTCAGTGTTTGACTCGCTCCCATGGTGACTTTTCCCCCCTAATTCTGGTGTAAGGTGCAAATTCAGGAAAAGCGGTGCTGATTTCCCATTGCTGTGACAGCCTGGCTGCTTTGGGAGAGGGGGGAGGTATTCGTGGGTCAAATTGGGAATTTCAGCAGGTCATTCCTCTCCCTGGGTGTTCTTTTGGGGAAAGCAGAACAAGTTCTCAGGCTCATTTGACTTGGGGTCTGTGCTCTTGCTGTTGGAGACAGCCTGATAAGGTGATGGCAAAAAAAAATAAATTGAGTAAGGTTCAATGTGCAAAAAGCCCCAAACTCTTTCATCTTTTTTCTCCCATTCCAGAGACTTTCCTGAGAAGGGAATTTTGATTTTGTTTTCCCTTGCAGAAATACTGAGGAGGAAGAACAGTAGGAAATGAAAGCATCTTCCCATCACCTCATTTCCTCCTTGCTTTAGGCTCTTTGCTCTGCATCATCAGCTCGGTGTTGCAGGGAATTGTGTCATTTTTTTCCTGTTTCCACAGCAGTGCAAGAGGAGTTTCAGCATGTTGAGCTTGTTTTATAGTCCCTGAAATGCCTATTAAAATTGAGCTGTGACATTAAGCTCACTGCTGTAGAAGTGCTTAGGAAAGGACACCCTTTTTGCAGAGTGCTGCTCAGTGCAATAGGAACTTGCCATGGCAAGGGAGGGAGAGACTTGAAGAAGCAGGGGACTGATGCCTCCAGGGTGTTCACAGGGAGCTCTGTGGCCTTCTGGAGCACCAAACTGGGCCTGGGGGAGCTTTGGCATGATTTGTGTGGGTTTAGCCTGGAGTGCTGGGTTGGGAAGGATTTCAGGGTTTCTAAGTCCCTTTCACAAGCTGGATTTAAGAGGGAGCTTGTGATATTTGGGATGTTGCACCTGTGTCTGTTTAGGCTGGACATAAACTAAAACATGAGAAGTTTCAATGTGGGGAACTTGTTCCCATGAGGGTGGCAGAGCACTGGGACAGCTGCCAGGGAGGGTGTGGTGGAGTCTCCTCTGAGGGAGACATTCCAAACCCACCTGGATGTGTTCCTGTGTCCCCTGCCCTGGGTGCTCCTGCCTNGCATCTTCCCATCACCTCATTTCCTCCTTGCTTTAGGCTCTTTGCTCTGCATCATCAGCTCGGTGTTGCAGGGAATTGTGTCATTTTTTTCCTGTTTCCACAGCAGTGCAAGAGGAGTTTCAGCATGTTGAGCTTGTTTTATAGTCCCTGAAATGCCTATTAAAATTGAGCTGTGACATTAAGCTCACTGCTGTAGAAGTGCTTAGGAAAGGACACCCTTTTTGCAGAGTGCTGCTCAGTGCAATAGGAACTTGCCATGGCAAGGGAGGGAGAGACTTGAAGAAGCAGGGGACTGATGCCTCCAGGGTGTTCACAGGGAGCTCTGTGGCCTCCTGGAGCACCAAACTGGGCCTGGGGGAGCTTTGGCATGATTTGTGTGGGTTTAGCCTGGAGTGCTGGGTTGGGAAGGATTTCAGGGTTTCTAAGTCCCTTTCACAAGCTGGATTTAAGAGGGAGCTTGTGATATTTGGGATGTTGCACCTGTGTCTGTTTAGGCTGGACATAAACTAAAACATGAGAAGTTTCAATGTGGGGAACTTGTTCCCATGAGGGTGGCAGAGCACTGGGACAGCTGCCAGGGAGGGTGTGGTGGAGTCTCCTCTGAGGGAGACATTCCAAACCCACCTGGATGTGTTCCTGTGTCCCCTGCCCTGGGTGCTCCTGCCTTGGCAGAGGGGATGGACTGGATGTGATCTCCCTCCAAGCCCTGAGTGTTTTGGGATCCTGTGGCTGGATTTGGGACTTCTCCCGAGGCTCCTTGCTGTTGATGAAGTTGGGCTCTCCCCGTGGTGCAGAGGTGTTGAGCAGGCTGAACCCTGGGCAGTGCTGCCTGGGGATGGTGGGGGGGCACATCAGGCGGGGCTGGGGGCCCATGGGGCAGGGATAGAAGGATGGAGGCACATGGGGCACGTCAGGCAGGAGTGGGCGTGGAGCTGCAGCGCTGCCAGTTCTGGTCACTTCCCATCTCCCGGGAACCTCGGCTGCAGGATCCAGTCTGACTCACCCCCAGCCCATCACAGCTGATGCTCTGCCAGCACTGACCACAAGCTGGATGAGTTCCTCCTCCCCTGCAGCTTTAACTCTTGTCCTTCTCCTGCCCAGCAGACCCCTGGGTGCATTTTCTACATAGCAGTGTTCACAAATTTTCTAAAAACCGTGTGTAGAGGCTGTTTGGAATTTTGCTGCATTCCGAGCACTGGAGTCCTTTCCTGAGGCACACATGGGTGAGCACAGCTGATGCTCAGATGCTGTCTTTGCCTTCCTGGAGGGTGGTGTCTGTATCCCCACCAGAGCAAGAGCCGAGCTGCAGCTCCTTAGTGGCCCCCAGTGAAATACAAGAGGTCTGAGGGAACATCAAAACTCACTTTGTGATTTGGAGTTACCACAGGACAGATGTCAAAACATCTGCCTCTGGATAATGTTTTGTGTTAGTCTAAGTCAGCATCTTGCTTTTTCTGCAAGAGCCAGTCTTGAGAGCTCAGGGTGATGTGATTACTCCTTGCATACAGGGTGTTTCACTTAATGGACTTCTTAATATTAAAAATCAATTTGGATGTTCTTGATTGTGCTTCTTGTTAGCTGTGCATTATGGCACGTTAATAATGCTGTTAGAGTCAATAATGATGTGTATATATATTTTTTAGCAGTAGTTTCAGCTTTATACCCTCAGTACTTGGTGGTGAAGTGCCCTGAATACAGATTAGCCTGAAGGAGGAGGGCAGAGCTGTTAAAACGGTGAGTGAGCATCTCACTTCATTAGCTCCCTAAAAATAAAGTGTCTGGCTTGAAAGGGGGGGAGGAAGGAAAGCAAGAAACTTAACTTGTTTCTTGGAAATCTTGGCTTGGTCCAGAAGCCTTCATTTCACAGAATGATTGAATTTGGAAAAGACTTCTCAGATTGAGTCCCAGCTGTGCCCAATGCCCACCTTGTCCCCAGCCCAGAGCTCTGAGTGCCACATTTGGACATTCCTTGGACACCTCCAGGGATGGGGGCTCCAAACCTCCCTGGGCAGCCCCTCCAATGCCTGACCACCCTTTCCATGGAGAAATTCCTGCTGGTGTCCAGCCTGAACCTTCCCTGGTGCAATATCTCTTCTCCTCCTGTTCCTGTTCCCTGCTCCCAGAGCCTGACCCCCCCAGCTGCCCCCTCCTGTCAGGGAGTTGTGCAGAGCCACCAGGTCCCCCCTGAGCCTCCTTTCCTCTCTCTTTATTCCTTTCTGTATTTTTAATTAGCAGACAGGACAAGTGAGCCACTTGAACTCTACCAACAGGACTCAGCAGCGAGCTGATTGCACCTCTGGAAGGCAGGAGGCCTCAAGTTTGGGATTGTTCTGGATTTGTGCCATTCCCTCAGCTTGTTGGGTGGTGGGTGAGCAGACACCAAGGGTGCTGCAGGGTGTGTTGCTGCCCTTGCCATCTGCTGGGAGCCCTGAGGAGTCTGCTGTGTTCAGGGGAGCTCAGTGGCCCTTCACTCCCTGAGGAGGGGAGGCAGGCTGGCACTGCAGGGGTTTCAGGCTGGGGCTTCCAGGGTCTGGCTTTAGGGTCCCCTCACCCTCAGCAGGTGCCCCTGTGGTCCTGGGGGAGTTCCCAGATGAAGTGTTGGGTGTTTCGGGAGTTTGCTGCTCACACAGAGGAGGAGTGAAAGGAACTGTCTCACCTCTGGAAGGGAAAGTGGTGATAAATCCTTTCTATCTACTTGAACTCGTGGGATTTAGGCTAATCCTGTGATAAAAGTCACATTCATGGATTTAATCAGGAAGATTAGAGTATCACTGGGCAGGAGGAACCACAAGCTGGATTTTCTTCTTTAGCTTGGTAGTGACTGTTCAGGTCTAGGAATTTCTCCAGGCTTCTCCTCCCTTCAGGAAATTAATTTTTTTGGGGCTGTTTGGATAAAAGAATAACTGAAACAGTGAGAAAGAGCTCTGAAACGAGCTTGGTGAGACCAGGAGTGACAAAACCCAAGGTGAAGGTGAGAGGATCTACCCTTGGTTAATGCACATGTGAAATAATTATCTGTAACAGTTCTCAGGTGCAACTCCTGACTCAAACACTGCTTTTTCTCCTTTTGTTTGCTCATTAGCCTCAGCTGTCGAAATTAGAAACTCCTGTGGGTGAGTAGCAGAGGAGTAAAGAATCTGCCTAAATACTCAAATCAACTCCTTTCACTTTAGGGAAACAGGAGAAAAACCTTCAGGTGTCTTTTAATACCAGAGAATTTACAAAAGACTTTGGTTTCACCTCTGCAATTTGTCTGCTTTTATTGAAAAAGCACAGTTATGATTTAGGGATTTTTAGTTTTTTTAAAGAGTGTAAAATAAAGCTGCTAATGTGTTAAATGTAGTTTGGTTTCTTTCAGGAGTTTGAAATGATTAATACAGCCTTTAAAGCAAAGTAATACCAGGGAATATTACTCTGTTACATCTTTATGGTATCTGAAGATATCTCACCTTTCATGCAGCCAGGAAAAAAAGCTTTTTCAATAGAAATTGATGTTACCTTTGTTTGCTTTTTCCTTTTTTCACCTCTAATTGTTCTTGTGTTGGCCTCCTCATTTGTCTGATGTGTGCAGATTAACAAGTGCAGCTCACAGAGGTTTTTGTTTTGTGTTCCTGAACACTGAATGGGGCTTTGGTGCAATTACTGTAATGCCCTGCTCATTGTTCCTTTCTTTATCAACTCTTTGGAGTAGAAAAAATGGCTCTTTTTGTGCCCACACTTAATCCTGTGCTCTTGGCACTTCAGGACTCTTGTGTGGATGTTGGTTTTTTTTTTTTTTTTAATTAAGAAAAACATACTTCAGTTAANGCCCTGCTCATTGTTCCTTTCTTTATCAACTCTTTGGAGTAGAAAAAATGGCTCTTTTTGTGCCCACACTTAATCCTGTGCTCTTGGCACTTCAGGACTCTTGTGTGGATGTTGGTTTTTTTTTTTTTTTAATTAAGCAAAACATACTTCAGTTAAAAAATAAACAAACTTTAAAAATTGGAAGTTATACCTCAGGTTGTTAAATATTTCAAATGATAGCTCAGGATACAGTTGATGAGACAAAATGCAAACATACCAGTTTCATGCTTTAACTCCTCCAAATTTTGTCTTTTCCTTTAATTAAAGCCTCGTCGTTTGCTCCAATCAAACATTTGCTGTCATAACATCTTTTGATGTCACTGCACATAACTCCTTCTCACAGGATTTTTTTTATCTGCTACCTTACAGAGGAGTTTGTGGTGGAGTTCAAGCCTTGCTTTGTAATCACAGGGGTGGAATGCACTTTATAGTTATTTTTGGTTGTTCGCTTCACGATCTGTCAGTGCTGTCGGAAGCCAGAAATGTGATTTATTTTCTCTCTCAGACATATTTTTCACACATATATATATTTTTTTTTTAAAGATAAATCACCTCTCCCTGGCTCCTCAGTCAGCTGAGGTCAGTGGGAGCTGTTGTGGGCAGTAATTACCATTTGATGGCTGCTTGTCATCCTCTGTCAGAAGAATTGGTCATTACACTGCGGCTCCCGGTGCGTGACCTTCCTTGTTGTGACAGACACCACTTTTGGCACTCTTGGGCATAAATTTTGGTGCCTTTTATTCAGAGCTGCCTTTGATCCTGAGTGTTATTCCACTTAAATGCTGAGCTGAAGTGTGAATTGAGTACAGCACTGGTTTTTAATCTGTTATAATGCAAATTTTTCCTGGCTGGGATGTCTGGTGTGAGTCAGTGAAGTTGCTTGTCAGGGTCCTGGAGGTGGGAGACTGTCCTTGGATTCATTTTTGGATGTGTGAGCACGGAAGGGATCTGAGTAAACACCTCAAGGACGTTTTTGGTTTTTTTATGTTGCACTCCAGCCACTCAAGTTTGGAGGAGTTAGGACTTTGTAACTTTGTTTTCCCTGCTGTGCACAAAGGCTGCAATGAGAATATTTCTGGGGAGTGCTTGCAAGCTGACTGCCCCAAGTGCTCTGTGTTCACCATTGCGATCATCCCTGTGCTCAGAGCAGTTAAAAATGCTCATTTTTCTGTCTCAGAACCCCCTTCTCCTGCCCAGTAGCATTGATGGCTTTCAAACATCCTGTGCCAGATGCCTGGGAGAGAGGGTTTATCTCTCTTTAATAATAACACAATTAAGGAAAACATTAAAACACAAATGTCTTGGTTTGTCTTGATGTCAGTAAAAAACCTCTGGTACTTTCTAAACCTTTCATTTAAATACTGGTGATATTGGTCTCTGCAGTGCACCTGACCTTTATTGTTTTTACCCTGTAGGGTGTTTTTATTCCATTAATAATCTTCCACCTTATACAGTGTTTTCCAAACTGCTTTTCCATTTTTTTTCCCTGCTCATGCAGGGATTTATTTATTTACCTCCTAACTTTAAAGTCTATCAAGCCAGATGAGTTCTGCATAGAAAAGGGCCCAGCCAACCTGTTCTGGATGTATTTATTGGTGATCTTCTGGAATTCCTGGAGTTGGAGTGGAGGCAGCAGCAGGCTCTGTGCCCCATCCTCGTGCTGGGATTAGACCATGGATCCACTCCAAGGGCTGTTCCCAGTGTGTGAGCTCAGGGCTAACCCCACTAGCAGATTTGGGCTCAGAACAGTGATTTTTTTTGTCCAGATGTAATTCGTGGTGTTGATCTCATGTGTGACACAGGCTCCAGGACTGCTGGGGCAGGAGAGGGCTGGGCAGGTAAGGCAGGTGTTTGCTGCATCCCAGCTCTCAGTGCTTTGCAGATAACCATAGCTTTGGGATTTGAGGGGTTTTGGGAAGTGCTCTGTTACCTGTAATGAGGGTGGGATGTGTTGTGGGTGCTCTGGGAACTGAAAATGTCCTTTAAAAGCCACACATCCCTTCTGTCCCAGTGAAATATCCCCGAGTCCAGCCCTGGAAACTGAGGCAGAAGGAAAAGCAGGGGTCATCTGAGGGATGGTGGGACGTTGGGATGTAATTATTGTGTTCTAAAAACTCTTCTGCTTCCTGAACAGTTACAAAATTCTGATTATTGATCCTCATTGGAAGGAGTAGCTGCAGTTGTAAATTGAGGAAGAAACTTGTGGGTCCACCTTGACTAAAGTTCTTCAATTTCAGTCTTGTGAAATATTTCAGTCTCTGCCTTCAGTCATGAGGACCCTCCTTGCTATTGAAAGAGTTTTTTCCTCCTAACGAGAGTTTATATAAAAAGTAAAAATTCAGCTTCAGGAGTTGTAGCTGTTTTGTTTTTCAGAGCATGAGTATTTTTTTCCCAGCCAAAGCTAGTTTGTAGCATTCTTGGTCAGATGAATTTGTGGGCGTTGTCAATCTCAGTGCTGAGAGTGTCCAGATTTTCTTTTGGGAAGGGTCGGGAGGAGTGGTCTCTGAGTTCCTGTTGCATTTGGTTGTAGTTTATGGCTCAGAGGGTTGGTGCAGTTGCCTCTGGCACTCAGAAACTCTGAAATCGAGGGAATAGAGAAAGAAAATTACTGAGAAATCCTCCTTTAATATTAGTGTGGCAATTTGAGTTTCCCAAAGACACTCTGTAAGTTGAGCTGATGGGGGAAGACAGAGCAGCTCTTTGTGGAGCAGCCCAAAATTGACACAAAGTGCTGCAAGGCTGGCAAATACAGCAAAACTGGAGTGGATTGCCACGAGGAAGCAAAGCATTCTGAACAGAGTGAGGGACAGCTTTGGAAAGTGAACTTGTGGGGTTGCTTTGTTACAAAGGGAAATATTAATGGATTTCAGAACTGGACTGAATTTTTGGTGGAATTTTTGTACCGTTTTTTATGAAAAGATTCAGACTGGCAACAAGGAGCAACAGAAGCAGTTCTGTGGGGAAACAGAATGCTGGGGCTGTGCTGAGCTGCCTGTACTGACAGCAGTGTTTCCTCTCTCCAGCCCTCTACAACTACGATGCCAGGGGACCAGATGAACTCTCCCTGCAGATTGGTGACACCGTGCACATTCTGGAGACCTACGAGGGTAAGATGGCAAAATTGAATTGGAAATTGGGATTTTTCTGGGGGGGAATTGCATTCCTTTTCTGTTTGTGACCTTCTGGTGCTGTCAGGTGATGAACTGGAGGTTGAGGTGGATGGAGACACGTGTGGTTGAGCTGGTGAATGAGCACTGGGTTTTCTGGGGAGGAAGGATGTTCTCACAGCTGGGTTTGTGAGCATCTCCTCCACGTTAGAGAAGTGAGAGGTGCCTTTTGGGTACCCTTGGGGAGTGCAGAAGAACCTGCTGCTGTGAGAAGTTTGATCTGAATTTGAAAGTCACCTGGGTGTTGAATCATTCATGTGGCTCTTCTGAGCTGGGGGCTGTGTCAGTGCTGTGCACTGGTCTCAGGCTTTTCCAGATGCCTCTCTTGATAGGAAACTCTGGAAACATCACCTGTGCCAAAATCTCTGCTCCCTGCTCCTTGTACAGGGGAATTTCAGCGCTGAGTTTGATAATCAGCAGGATGTGGGAATTGTCACAACATTTTCAGCTCTTAATCCAAGCAAAATTAAACTCTTTCATTATATCCTTGGCTTGAAATTTTATGGATGCTGCAGTTTGGAAAGGTGTGGGGAACACAGACCTGAACTCTGTGTGTTTAAAATGGTGTAACACTGTCTTGTGCAGACATGCTTTGCTTTAATATATTGATTTAATTTGCTTCTCTAGACATTGATCTTTCAGTAGATCTGGCTGATAAATTTATTGTATTTATTGACTTAATTGGATTTCTTTTATTATTATATTTACTGAAACAAACAATGCTATTCCAACAAGAGTTGATCATCACTCGAAGTGGAATTTTTGAATTTTCTCATTATTCCCAGGCTGGCCTTTTCTTGGAGCTCAGTTTGCTGCTGCAGTGCCAAGTTTGACTCAGAGCAAAGCAATCTCTCCACTATCTGATGTTCCATGCTTTAATAAAACCTTAATAATGCAAAGATTTTTAAATGCAAATTCAAAATAATGATTCAAATATTGCACAGCTTTGTACTTTTACACATAAATAGATTTATTTAATGAATGTGGGAGAAACTCTGAGCAGGGAATGTGAAACCCTCTCAAATATTGGCTGCTTCCAAGTGGGACAGTGGGGATGAGCCACTTTTCCCCTGGGCTGGAATAATAGGAAACCCTTCACCCTCTCAGGGCTTGGAGCGCTTGGGATGAGTTCATGGGAAAAGAAATGCAAATTCCTGTTCTCCCAAGCACTGGTTGCTCATTCCCAACCTGCTGAGATGGGGATTTAGATGCTGTAATTCTTATCTCTCTTGTTCAGGGCTGCCCTTCTTAGGGGATTATTGGAGCTGTTTGATCTCCCAGTTTCCCTGGATGAAATTGGTGTGGATTTTACCCCAGGAGGTTTTGTACCCTATAAATTTCCAGATGTGTGCCTGGGTCTCACTTTCCTGTGCCAGGCTGAGGTGGGAATGGGCCCATCCAAAGGAAAACCTTCAAATTAAATAATCCTGGGGCACAAAAGTTGTTTGAAGACTCAGGAAAGCTTTTTTTTGCTCAGGATTTTGCCTCTCCAAAGACAAAATCCCTGTGGGAAAAACTCTGCTTTTTTCCTGGGTAGTCCCCATTCTGCTCCTCCCATCCTTTGTACTTTTGATACTATTTTAAATGAGTTTTCTGCAATAATTCCTAAATTGAGAGTAATTTTGAAGACTGCTCTGTGTCTGTGGGCTTTGGAGTGGTAGAAATCAGTTGGGTTTTTTGGATTCTTTTCCCCCTGAATCTGCATTGCCAAGAAAAGCTCATGGGAAATCCTTGCCCAGTTGGGGTCTCTGCAGAAGACAGAGGTGAGGAGTGGGGAGGGCTCAGTCTCACATCCCTGGTCTGGAGGCTGTTTTAGGACAGATACAGGATATCCATGTACTGGAATTGATTGCTGAAATTAACCTTGACCCTGTGTTTAAAGTAATATTTCCATTTTTGCCTGTGAATAGAACTTACTTTAAAATTGTTTATTACTTAAAAAAAGGTTTAAAATTCTAATTATGGATTATTTTTTTAAGTGCAGAAAAATAATTCAATATATCCTGTAAAAAGTTTCAGTCTTGGTGAAAACATCCTCTGTTTTTATGGGAGTGAGGAGATTGGAAATGAATATGCACATTTCACTATTAAAACTGAAGTTTGTGTTCTTCCAGGAACTAAAGTAAAGATGAAGCTGCTTTTTTGACTTAATTGATGTTGAAAATAAAATGGATATTTTTCCATTAGGAAGTGTTTTAGTTTATTTCTCAGTTAGAAAACTTTCTCTGTCCTTCTAATCTGAGCTTTAGTGGAGAAACTAAACAGGAAAGCCATAGGAATTCCTAAGTATCCTGCTCTGCAGGAGAGGAGGATTGCACTTTGTAGCAGATACCCTAAACCCCACGTATTTACCACATTCTGGATTAGTACTTTCCAAATCTTTGTCTTAATTCAATTTCTTGACATTATTTGATGGAATGGGCAAATGGAACTAGATTATCAATAAATGTGGCTAAATTAAGGGGATTTGCCATGAAATGTAACAGGAAAATCAGCCTCAAACCCAAGATTAACAGTTGGAACATCCGTTAATTTCTGGTGTTGCCATGAGGAGGGAGTTTGGCTTCCCAAAGAGGGCTTTTCATAGGATTTTTTCTTGATATTATGGCAAAGTTTAGTTTTTGTTGCAGTTTATTTTTCTTTGTTTTTAAATGCAGGGTTGCTGTGTCAGAAATGGATGCCTTGTTGGAGGGAAACCACAGCAAATTCCTGAGTGTCTTTTGCAGCTTTGATAGAGACAGAAATATTTTATTGGTGTCTCATTAGCTGAGCATTTCCTTGGATGGACATTTCCAGCTGTTATATCCCATAATATTTAATATTAATTATTGTTAATAATAATATTAATAATGTTAGTAATTAAGCAGATCAAGAGATCTGCTCTTGAACAGCTCCAGAGATGAGGAATCCACCTGGGCCAGAGCATCACCTCCTTCCCAGGGAAGGAATTCCTGGGATCCCCCAATGGTTTGGGCTGGAAAGGACCTTAAATCCCACCCAGTGCCAGCCCTGCCATGGCAGGGACACCTCCCACTGTCCCAGGCTGATCCAAGCTCTGTCTGGCTTTGGACACTTCCAGGGATCCAGGAGCAGCTTCTGTGGGAGTTCTATCCAAGCCCCTCCCCACCCTCCCAGGGAACAATTCCTTCAATATCCCATCCAGCCCTGCTCTCTGACATTGGGAAGCCATTCCCTGTGTCCTGTCCCTCCATCCCTTGTCCCCAGTCCCTCTCCAGCTCTCCTGGAGCCCCTCCAGGCCCTGGAAGGGGCTCTGAGCTCTCCCTGGATCCTTGGTGATCCCCCCAGCTCTCCCATGTTTCTGGGGAGTTGATTGGAGATGACTCCATGTGTTTAGGGTGGCACTGCCCTCACCTGAGCCCAGTGCCTCCAGCTGAACCAGTGAGAGCTGCATTTGCAAACTGGGCTCCCTGCACAGCTCCAGGCAGGGAGGAGCCTGGTTGGACCTGCCTGGCCACATCAGGACCTGTGCAAGGAGCCAGGAGTGCAGATGGTTCTCCAAGGCAGATTTTGGCTGCTCTGTTCTCCATGGTCCTGGGAGCTGTGCTGGCTGGAAGGCTCCAGGAAGCAGAGGTTCATCCATGGGCAGCTGTCTTTGCTGCAGGGCTTTTGCTGCACAGGTGCAGTGGGATGTCCTGAGGCAGCACAGGAGGGGGGCTGGGAGGAGAGATAATGATTGATTGTTCTTTGCTTTGTGCAGTGCATCTGATCAGAGTTAGGGAGTTCAGCAGTTTAAACACCAGGAGTTCAAAACGTTGGTTTATTCATGTAAAATTTGGGAATTCAGGTTTTTGTTAGGATTGGAATCTGTGCATGGGTTTCAGGCAGTGGAGGTAACACAGGCAGAAATGCTCTGGGAGTGCTGATCCCAGCAGCAGTTGGATGTTGCTCTGGAGCACTGGGAATGTGGGATGTGAGGCTCTGCCAGGAGGGGAAGTGTGGTGGTTACAGACTGGAGGTGGCACTGACCAGCCCCCAGTGCTGCAGAGGAGGGAGGTGAATCCCTCTGGCTTGTGCTGCACGAGAGCAGCCTGAGAAATCCCCTCTGCTCGAGCCTTTACTCTGCATTTCTGGTCCCAGGGGGTGTGTAGTGAATTTATCAGTGTGTGTTGATTTCACAGAACTTTCTCCCTCTTCTCAGGCCTGGCACTGCAGATTTTATTCCACATCTGCTTTGTGCTCTCCCCATCCTCCCCCAGGCAGGGATGCAGGGCTGTCCAAACCCCTCTTTGCAGGGCTGGATGTTGCATCCAGGCTCAGTTTTCCAAAAAGTCTCCTTGCTTTTGTATTTTGATATTTGACTCCTAAATTCCAGGGCTGGATGTTGCATCCAGGCTGTTTTCCAAAAGGGCTCCTTGCTTTTGTATTTTGATACTTGACTCCTAAATTCCAAAATATTCCTGTTTTCTGGTGAGATGGCTGAGAGCTGAAAACTTGGGTTTGTGGAATTTAAGTGGGTTTTGAAATGGAAGTTTCAGTCAGTACATTTTTGTCAAGTTTAATGCTCTTAGGTTCGTTTTGTTTGTGTTGGTGAATTAGTAATTAAAATTAAATGCACAGCAGTTAAAGACATCATGTAAACCACCATCTCTGTCATGTACTCTCCATTACCACTCTGATTTTATAGCTTCCAGGATGACCTGTTTTATCCAGGATATTAAGCCTATGGAACACTGAAGTTCAGGTGGGATGTGCAGGGCTGAAGCAGGATCAGAAACCTCCTTACAGAGCTCTTGAGCTGGGAAGGAGCAGCTGGGAGGTGCCATAAATGAATATTTTAATGCTTTTTCCCTTTCTCCTCTCCTAGGCTGGTACAGGGGTTATACACTACGGAAGAAATCCAAGAAGGTGAGTGTTGCCAGAGAGGGATGCTCAGTTTTCTCTTGGAATTAGGTGGGTTTTGGCACTGGGTGTGTGGGTTTGTGGAGCTCTCTGGTGCTGGATCCCAGCTGTGCACTGCTCCCTGCTGCTCTGTGTCCTCAGCCTTTGGTCAGTTGGAATATTTCAAGTTAATAAAAACTTATTTTATTTAGCAAAGCCTTAAAGATGAGTGACATATCCAGCACTGGGGTCCAAAGGAAGGACGTGGAGCTGCTGGAGAGAGTCCAGAGGAGGCTCCAGGATGAGCAGAGGATGGAGCAGCTCTGCTGGGAGGAAAGGCTGGGAGAGCTGGGAGTGTTCAGCTGGAGAGGAGAAGCTTTGGGGTGAGCTCAGGGTGGCCTTGCTGGGCCTGGAGGAGCTGCAGGAAAGATGGAGAGAGACTTTGGGAAAGGCATGGAGGGACAGGAGGGGAGATAGAGATGGGATATTGGGAAGAAATTCTTGGCTGTGAGGGTGAGGAGGGGCTGGGCTGGAATTCCCAGAGCAGCTGGGGCTGCCCCTGGATCCCTGGAAGTGCCCAAGGCTGGGTTGGAGCAGCCTGGGATGGTGGAAAGTGTCCCTGCCCATGGCACTGGGTGGGATTTAATGTCCCTTCCAGGCCAGGCTGTTTTACATTTGTGTGATGCCAGATTTTGCAGGTCAGAGGTGAATCAGCCCCTGGGTGTCTCTTGGTGTGCACCCTCACTCTGTGTGCAGTAACTGCTGCCCTGAGCCTGTCCTCAGTAAAGCATTCACACCTCGATGCTCCCCTTGGTCAGCTCGGAGCCTGACACTGCTCCACTTGAATGTCTGTTAAATAACCAATTCCTGGAGCCTGACACTGCTCCACTTGAATGTCTGTTAAATAACCAGTTCCTGGGGAAATGCAGATGCAGCTTGGAGAGGAATTGCACAGCTCCAGTTCCCTGACCATGGGAATTTCAGTCCTTCCCTTTGGAGAGGAGGAGGCTTCCCCTGCAGTGTAATTTCAGTGTGCACCAAGGGCTGCATTTATAGCAGCTTTTTGGGAATAAAAAGGGAGGAAACCACACAAACACTGCCTGTAGCATCCTGTTTTATTTTTTGAGCCTTTTACTTCATAGTAGTAATTAAACAAAATTAAACTTCAGGCTTTGCTTCTTTTTTTTTCACTAAAGCACTGCAAATGCCATGTTTGCCTCCAGAGGTGTGTTTTTAGTTGAGTCTGCATGTCTAAATTTACAAAATTGTGTGGTTCATCCCACCAATTTCCTTACCAGGCTTGACTTTTTCATTTTATTTCTGTATTTTCCTTTTTTTTTTTTTTTTGTGAATACATTAATTTTCTTCCAAACCATATTTCATGAACGTGCTTTTTGCAGTCTGAGAAGCAATTAGACATTTTTCTTGCCTTAAATAAATTCCATGTGTTGCTGCATTTGTCTGACTGCCACTAAATTGAGTGATTTTTAAATATTTTTTAAGCTGGGGTGAAAAGACACATCCCATGCACCATCTCCCAAGAATTTCTATTATTGCATTCCCAGATGATCAGAAAACTGAACTCCCACCTCAAAGGGAAAGATGCTGGAATTGACTTTATCAGCTTGACTTAGATTATTTAAAAATATTGTTTTATTTCTGAGGTGATAATTAATGTAGAATATTTTTTCAGAGATGCTGTAAGGTTGCAATAACACCTCACAAGGCAATGCAAAAATTTAGTGTATATTAAAAAAATCCCAACCACAACTCTTCTGATGCTCAGGGATGTGAATGACTCTGTACACCCAGCAGAGTTTTGGCATATTTTAAGTAATAAACACAACATGTCGTGTCCAACTGGTTAAATAACACATTTTTTCCCTCTCCAAGGGCATATTCCCAGCCTCCTATATCCATCTTAAGGAAGCAATCGTTGAAGGCAAAGGGTGAGTTGGATTTTAAAAGAACAAAACTCCTTTTTCTTGTTTTATCCACGTGGTTTCAGTGCATTATCAGGTAACTCACACTTGTTTCCAGGTAGTTTTCTGTTTTCCTGAGAATTATTTTGGGATTCTGCCCTTCCCTGGATGGTTTGAGCTGTGTTTGTTCAGCAGCTGTCCAGGTATCAACTCACTTTGCTGGATGTGCAGGTCAAAGTCTCTATCATGAATATAAAAATTGAATTAAAAAACAGAGGGGAAAAAAGCCCAATCAAATCCCAGAGGAAAAAGGAGGTGGAGTGAAATTAATAAATCATTACCCAGGTATGAAATGGAGTGAAACAGGATTAAAATATTTTATTCCTTTGTGCCTGATTTATTTTTATACCCCGTTAAATATGTAAATGATCAAACTGCTAATCATGAGATTGCTGCATAATGACATCTTTCTTGCTGATTGCAGAGCTGCCTTTAAGTACCCTACTTCTGCAATATTCAAAGATCTAACTGGTGTTTCTTACCTTCATGGCACCTCATTTTAAAACAAATCATACAGAAACTTTGTGGTAATAAATTGAATCTTAATTTTTTTGTTGCAAGACCAATATTTTGAAAAAAAGAATTATTACAGGGAAGTATTGTGGCCTTGTAGGTTGGGCACATCCGGTTTTTTATATTGTTTGTTTCTTGGAAAATAAATATCTCAGTAATGAATGTGAGGAGTGTATTGATATCCTTGGGAGTGTAGAAGTGAGGAGAGGGTGGGAAAAGTTCTCAAGGGTGTGGAGCAGTGGGATCAGAGGGAATGGCCTTAAACTCAAGGAGGGCTGGGATGGATTGGATATTGGGAAGGAATTGTTCCCTGGGAGGGTGAGAGGCCCTGGCACAGAGTGCCCAGAGAAGCTGTGGCTGCCCCTGGATCCCTGGCAGTGCCCAAGGCCAGGCTGGAGCGGCCTGGGACAGTGGGAGGTGTCCCTGCCCATGGCAGGGGTCAGATGAGATCATCCTTGATCCCCTCCAGCCCAAACCATTCCATGATTCCCTAATCTGAGCACATCAAAACCCTTTTTATGTGGCTTTTCTGGCTGTCCAGTGCTTCAGTATCTGATAATTGCTTATTTTCCCTTACAAATTCACAATAAGTGCTGCTAATTCCAACCCAGTTGTGTTCAGTTCCCTTTGGATATGAACAGTTCTTGGGAATGGCTCTAGATTAGGTGATTTAGATTAGATACAGCATAAAAATACCCATGGAAGAGGCTGGCAGGGGCTGCTCTGAGCAGTGGTGGTGTCACCATGCCTGGAGGTGCTCCCCAAATTTGCATGTGGCACTTGGGGACACTGGCTGGTGCTGACCTTGGCGGTGCTGGTTGGACTCAATGCCCTTAAAGCTCCTTTCAGGCCTGACCAATTCTCTCATTCTGCTTAATTCAGCCTCTTTTTCTTCTTGTTTCCTCTTCAGCCAACATGAGACAGTGATCCCCAACGAGCTGCCCCTGATCCAGGAGGTCACCACCACGCTCAGGGAATGGTCCAGCATCTGGAGGCAGCTCTACGTGGTGAGTGCAGCTCGGGGAAACCTTTCCAGGGGAGACCTGCATGGGAAAAATCAGAAGGAATCACAATTTATGGCTCAACTCCTGAAGGAGTTCCCCTTCTGTTGGTGTTTCTAAAGGCTGCTTCCAGTGCTGGAAGTCTGTGTGGCATCATCTCTGTTAAAGCACAAATCTCAGTGGGTTTTTTGTGCTTCTTAAAGCACAAATCTCTTGCCTGTTTTCTCAAATCTCTTCATTTTCTTGTGCAGAATCAGGTTTTTTTGTGTTACCTTGATCTAGCAATAACTTTGAGCAATTACAATCCCTTTTTCAGATGGATTCTATTATAGAAAATACATTTGATTTTTTAACAGAGTACAGATTTGGAGTAATTTAACATGTAATTTTATTAAAGAAATGGCTTTTAGGCTATTTAAGGCTATTGGTCTGTTATTGAATAATGGAATATTTAATGTTAAATTTGTGAGTGTAAACTAAAAGCTTTGTAAAATTATCAGTATAGGCCTTTAACCTCTCAGTATTTATTTTACTTGAAGCTGATTGCTCCCAAATTTTGACATCATAACTTGCATACCTGTTTATTTTGATACACTAAGGTTCCAAACACGTGAGAATACACTCCTAGAAATTCATAATTATAGAAAACCAGAGATAAAGATGCACATAAATAATAAAAGAGTTCAAATTTAAACCCTAAAGTGCAGTTCAGATGTAAAGCAGGGCCTGCTGTGGGATTGAAGGTACCTGGCTCCCACTTCTGATACTCTCATTGTGCAAGGTCACTGTAACAAGATAATGGGAACATGAAATTCCTTTATTTAAAGTGAGGTTTAATGCAGTCTCTGTTCCCATAAATATGTTTGAAATCTTGTATCATAAAAGTGCAAGCTGTGTAATGAAGACACCGAGTGGTAATGAAGATGTTTGTGCTGACTAATGTGGCTTTTAATCACACCCATGAAAATAAAGATTAGGAGGAAGAGTGTAATGGAAATGATGTAGTGTGGCAATATAGAAGATGAAGGATAATATCTTCTATGAAAAGAAACAGATTTTGTATTGAAGAGAGAGCTTTAAGGTGTTGGAATACCAGGGAGTTTGTGTGGTGAGGAACAGAATCTCAGGAGGGCACTGAGAACAGCTTTGCCCTTGGTTCCACTGCTGTGGAATCCCAGAGTGGTTTGGGATGGAAGAGAACCTTAAATCCCATCCAGTGCCACCCCCTGCCAGGGCAGGGACACCTCCCACCATCTCAGAGTGCTCCAAGCCCTGTCCAGCCTGGCCTTGGACACTGCCAGGGTGGGAAGTGGGGCTGGGGCTTGGAGCAGCCTGGGATAGTGGAAGGGGTAAAGGGTGGGATTTATGATCTCTTCCATCCCAAACCATTCTGGATTCCATGACAGTAATTTGGAATCCAAGAGCAGGCAGTCCAGGGAGGTTTGGGGTACTGGAAGTAGCTGCTTTCAGACAGGGCAAGCTGCACACTTGAGGGGTGTTCCATGCTGTCCCATCTTGGGTAGCAACACCCAGGAAATGGCCACATTTCTGCCTTGGTTCAGTTCATAATTTGTGTCTGAATCCTGAGTGGATGCTGAGTTTTTGTTTGCAGAGAGCAGGGGATGTGGAATGTTTCCCATCCAGCCTCAAAAATCAGGAACCTCTTCCCCATTTGGATTTGTCTGTATTTAGCTCCCAGCCATATGTGCCTGTTGTGTCTTTCTCTGCTACATTAAAGAGCTTTTAATAATGGGTATTTTCGCTCTGTGAAAGTTCTCCCACTATAATCAAGCCAGCTTTTGGATAATCTGAACAGACTGAAGTCTTTAAGTTTCACAGTTAGATATCCTTTTCCCAGAGCCTTGGAGTCATTATGTTGTTTTCCTGCATCTTCTGCAGTTTTTCCTTGGTTTTTTATTTTTTGTTGGTTTTTTTTTTTAGTGGAGAATTTTGTTGTAATTATTTAATTATTCCCAGCTTAGCTGAATGTTGCCAAGGAAAGTTTGTGTATGCTGCTGGCAATATTTAATATCCACAGTTCCAGGCTTTAGAAACAATTCAGGTATTTAATTTCCTATAAAGTTTAGGTCTTTCCTGGTGTTTCACTGTCCTTTTTATGTTACCTGTGGACTTATTTGGCGCTGATGTGCACAATGAGGGATTTTCAAGTGTTATTCTGGAGGTTTAACCAGGGAGGGGAAGGATTCTCCCATCTGTTGCAGATGGGCTCGTGCAGAACTTGAGCTTCTTGCTGTTAAAATGCTCCATTTCCAGCCCTGTTCTGCTCAGTGCAAAGGGTCACTGAATAAAGCTGTCCTGGGAACCAGTAAAAGGATATTTTCCCCTTGACTACCTGAACACAGCAGGACCCAGGTTTTCAGATAACATAACCCCAAGCATTGACACCTATTTAGTTCCTGAAGCTGAGCTCAGGACTCTGAATATTCAGTGTTCTGTGCTGGAGGAGGTTGGCTCCTGTTTCACAGCTGTTGGAGCCTTACCCTCTGGATTCCCTTTTATAATTGCAGTTTCTCCTGTGTGTTACAAGCCTTCAGAGCTGATCTGTGCCCTTTCCCCCCAACAGCAGGACAACAGGGAGATGTTCCGCAGTGTCCGGCACATGATTTACGACCTGATCGAGTGGAGGTCCCAGATCCTCTCGGGGACCCTGCCCCAGGATGAGCTCAAGGAGCTGAAAAAGAAAGTGACTGCCAAAATCGATTATGGCAACAGGTTTGTGAACAGCATTTTCCAAGTCTTTCTGCCTGAAACCAGATCTCACCCTGTGTAAAAACCATCAGCTGTCGTTGACTCCTTGCAGGATTTTTTTTTTCCCCTTGTAGTTGTAGAGATGAATTATTTGTATATTCACACTTCTGTTACAGCCAGATAAAGATTGAAATGATGCAGCATCTTGAAAGGATAATTTGTAAAGTGGAATCTATCTCTCTCTCTCTTGATGGGATCATCAGTTTGATGCTGCTGTGGAGCTGTAATTTTTTAAGGCCAATTCAAAAGTGCAAGTATTGCCTTCAGAATAGAATTTTAAACTCCACTTGCTTCTGCAGCACAAACAGTTGTCACCCTCTGAGCACCACCAGCTGCCTGTGCCCTCGAGTCACTCAGCTGTAATGTGATGTTGAAGGATTTGGCTCAGAAGCATCATTTAGCTCTTGGTTCCTCTCCTTCCACAGGATCCAGCTGGGAGCAGAAGATGAACAGGGAGATTTCATAAAAGAAAGGAGCTGTTTAGCACCAGAGAGTGGAGGCTGGGAAGGAAATATTGACCCAAAAAGAGACAGCAGTGCAGGTTGCACATGTTGGGATATTTCAGTGATGCAGGATATTTTGTATTCTCTCCCAGACAGTTGGCTGGGTTTCAACACAATTGTGACAAGAAGTTTTAGGTTATAACTTGTCTGTACAGTTATGGCTTTCCAAAATGAGAAATCATATCTTACTCTTCATCATTTGAAGCAGTGTTCTGAATACTGAGAGACAACAACTGCTCCCTCCCAGTGTTACCCATCTTGTGGGATTCTCTTGTCCTGCACACCTGGGGAGTGAAAAATTTTTTACCAACCCAGTCTTTAAATCCTTTGTGATGCAAATACCTCATCCTATTTTCAGCAGTTTGTGTTTAATTCCTTAAGAACTGCTGAATTTGCAGTATTTCTGCTGGTGCACTTTATCAGCAAAAGCTGTGATTAAAAAAAAAATTAAAAAAAAGAAAAAAGAAATTAAAAAAGATAATCAGTAACTGCATTCAGTCAGTAATTATCATTTGTAATCTGAGATATGGACGGTGGTACCTCTGCAGACAATTAACCAGATGTTGTTGGAATTATTTGTTTGGCTACTGGATTTTACCATCTGCCCAAGGAGTTGGTGAAAGTTGCTCTGAATAACCTCCAGATGCTCAGCCTTCAAAGACAATGGAACATCTTGTGCTGTGCTTTGTATTCGTGATGTTCTGATGGACTAATTAAGTGATCAGAGTGTTCTCTGGGGAGTGCAGGAGGGAGGTGAATGTGAACTTCTGAGTAAATCCTCACCACTGCAAGATAACACATGTTCCTAATAAGGTCCCACCTTCACTCGTGCCTAAAAGGAGCATGAATGGGGATTTTAGCATCCAGGCAGAATGAATTTATCTGCTTTGTAAACACTGTGGGTGATCTTTAAAGTCCAGACCCAAATAATTCTGAATGTTTTCTGTCCTAATCAACTCCTAACTTCTCCTGATTTGTGAAACACTGATTTGTAAATAAGATTTTTTACCTCTACAAATACAGACAGAAGTTTTGCAGCATATTGTCAGAATAACTCAGGAAGTTAAAATGGCCTTAGGAATCTGTATTTTTAATATCTTTCTGAAATTGGGTCAAGTAATTTTGTTGTGAAAACACTTTTTTTTTTGTGTTCAATTGCAAATATCTGTAACTGGGACACTGAGGAAAAAAATATTCAAATTTTTTTTTCCCAAGCATCATTTGCAAGTTAAAGACTAAAACAAAGGAATTAAATCAAAGGAGGGTTTGCTCCAACTCCTTTGACAGCCTGTGCAAACACTGCTGTGTTGTAGTCTGGGTTATGAGTCTGTCCCTGAATTCCTGAGCTTTTCCCCTGGCCCAGGCAGTTTTTCCTCTGCAAGAACTCTGACAGTACCAGTGCTCTGTGGGTGTTTCTCCTGCTGTGGCTGCTGTCCAGGGAACAGTAGTAGGGAGGAGGAAAACCAACTTTGGCTGCTTTTCTGTTTGGTTTCAGTGATGAAACCATTTTCTCAGCAGAGAATTCATCTGGGAGCGTGAAGTGCTGGGGCTGCTGGAGAGTTTTGTGGTGGCTGGGTCCAGGTCCAGGGCAGAGCTTTGGAGGAGATGCTTAAAAATCTGCTGCCTCCTCTCTGCAGCTTGAGTGATGTTTGTTTAGCCTGCAATTAACACAGTGCAGTTAATTGGAGGGGTTTGGGCCTTGACCCCACACCTCCAGGAGTGAGGAGGAATCCTCAGAGAAATTCCATGGAAAAATCTTTGTGTGCCACAGCTCCTCTTTTCAAGTGCTTGCAGGTTATGGCCCGAGGGAATTTACTTTCAGATAAATCATGAACCCCTGTGTGACTTATCAGACACAGCAAATTTGATTTCAGCTCATTGATCAAACACATTTCAACCCCAGAGTTACAGCAGCTCCACTGGGAGAGCTGACCAGAGTCAGGAGAAACAGGGACACATTTATTGGGATGGAGCTGGCAAGGTCAATCTTAGGGAAAGAACCTGGATTTTTAACCCTTGGTTTTGCTGCCAGCACTGTGGAAAACATGGAAAAACATGAAAGTTTTTTCCTGAGCCTGGGTTTGATTGATTGTGGCAGAAACCTCCCTCTCTGCAGAAGGTAACTGTGGGTGTCAGCACCCTGTGACAGAGATCTGGCTCCTGCATTCAATCAAGGGAGACAACTTCTGCCTGGTCTTGTAGGTTTGGGTGAAGCAGGAATTTGCAGTTTGGAGGAGAGGTGGAGTGGGAGACACGAGCGGGTGGGACTTGGTTGTTCAGACCTTTGGATAAATCAGAGGAGGAGACAGTCTCTGGCAAATTTATTTGTTTAAAAAAATTCCTTGCCCAGCCCTTGTGCTGTTTCATTTCCATCAGTTCTGTGCAATAAGTGACTTGGATCTCCAGGGTTGGTGACATGTTAAATTGCATTATCATATCTCAAATAATTTCTTTCCCCTCAGGTGTGCAAGTTGAACACTTGGCTGGTGTTTTTTAGGCATTCCTTTGAGCACTGTTAATCCACAACTGTGTTTTTCCTGTCTTGTTTAGAATTCTGGATTTAGATCTGGTGGTTAGAGATGAAGATGGGAACATTTTGGACCCAGAGCAGACCAGCACCATCAGCCTTTTCAGAGCTCATGAAATAGCTTCCAAGCAAGTGGAGGAGAGGCTGCAGGAGGAAAAAGTAAGAGATGCTGTGGCTTTTCCCTGTGAAACACAAGGCTGTAAACTAATTGGATAACTGTTATTTTTAGCATTGGTAATGAGGGATTTGATGTGTTTATGAAGAATTATCAGGCTTAAACATTTTGTAAGAATTTTCATGTCTTAGGCTGGGTTTTTTTTTTCCATCCCTTAAGGGGTATAGTAGAATTTATGTTTCAGACCTGTTTGAATAAATCAGCTGCATTTGTAGTTTAATATCAGAGATGTGCATGTGAGAGGTTTGTAATTTAGGTTGTCATCAGAGTTTATATTTAAGAATCACCAAGAATAAAATCCTCATTCCTCTGTGGTTTCTTTATGCCAATCCTAAAAACTTGTTGTTGAAATAACAGGGGCAAATTTAAAGCCCTTCTCAGTCTTGAATTGTCAGCACCTTTGCAGTTCAAAATCCTTATTTTTAAAAAGAAGAACTCCTCTGTTTCTTCTCCTGTTGTGTGTTCCTGGACTTTTTTCAGGTATATTTGAGGCTCTGTCTTTTTTTTCCTCCATTTGTCTCTCTCTACTTAAGTGAAGAAATCTTTTCTCTCCTTTTTCTCTTCTCTTTTTTTAAACTTTTTTCTTATGGTGTGGCACTTCAAGACAGATCCAGAAAATGCTGTCATAAAACTTAACAGAAAAAAGATCACAGGAGCAGACACTCAGTGGAAACCCCCTTTTCTTCTTTCTGGAAGGTTTTAGGAAAGTTTTATAGCAGTTGGATATCTGTTAGGCTAAGTTAAACTTCATTTTTGAATTGCAGTCTCAGAAGCAGAATATTGACATCAACAGACAAGCCAAGTTTGCTGCCACTCCTTCATTTGCTTTATTCGTAAATTTAAAAAACGTGGTGTGTAAAATAGGAGAAGATGCTGAAGTCCTGATGTCTCTGTATGACCCACTGGAATCAAAATTTATCAGGTCAGTGCCATTTTCATCTGTGCTCACTCAGGGATGATAGGTGAGGTATTTTGGGGCTTCTCAAAGTCAAATTTCTGTGAAAGGCAGAGGCAGGTTCCTTCACTTGGGTTTCAGGGTCGTGCTGTGCTCGTGGGTCCCCAAGAGCAGATGGAAAATCAGAGGTGAACACACCTGCAAGGGCTGTGCCCTTGCTGAGCTGCAGAATTCCACACTTGGTTGCTGAGGAGTTGCTTTCTTTATAAAAATTATGTGCACTAAGGGAAATGCCAGCTCTCTGCTCAGTTTTCCTGTGTTCAGGATGAGGAGATTGGGTTAAAAATCTCTTCTGTGAGTTCTGAAGGTGATTTTTATCTGCTTATGTTAAAGGGCATTCAGTGATAGGATATGGGAGAATGGCTTTAAGCTGAAAGAGGGTAGATTTAGATGGGATATTAAGGAGAAATCCTTCCTTGGGAGGGTGTTGAGGCCCTGGGATGGGTTTCCCAGAGAGGTTGTGGACTCCTCTATCCCTGGCAGTGTCCAAGGCCAGGCTGGATGGGGCTTGGAGCACCCTGGGATAGGGAAAGGTGTCCCTGCCCATGGCAGGGGTGGAGTGGGATGATCTTTATGATCCCTTCCAGCCAAAGCCTTCTTGTTACTTTATGATTTAAACAAAAACTCTTCCAAACACTGTTTTTTTTTCTCCAGTGAGAACTACCTGGTGAGGTGGTCGAGCTGTGGCCTCCCCAAGGACATCGACAGACTGCACAACCTGCGGGCCGTGTTCACTGTGAGTTCACCAGAGCCCCCAGCAGTGGCACTGGGCTGGCTGGGACCAGGCTGGGGCAGCTCTGCAGGGCTGAAACACAGCTGGAGAGGGCTCTGGACAAGGCATGGAGGGACAGGACACAGGGAATGGCTTCTCAATGCCAGAGGGCAGGGATGGATGGGATATTAGGAAGGAATTGTTCTCTAGGAGGGTGGGGAGGGCTTGGCACAGGGTGCCCAGAGAAGCTGTGGCTGCCCCTGGCTCCCTGGCAGTGTCCAAGGCCAGGGTAGATGGGGCTTGGATCAGCCTGGGACAGTGGGAGGTGTCCCTGCCCATCTCTGGGGCTGGAACAAGATGGTTTTTAAGGTCCCTTCCAACCCAGCCCATTCTATGATTCCATGCAGCCAAAAGGCTCATGTGAGACATTTCTCCTAAGTGGCTGCTAAATATTCTCAACACCTGGGAAAAACCAAAGTGAGTTTTTGAATTTTTAACTTACAAGAAATGGCCTGGCCTCCATAGCAGTTAATTTGCCCAGAACTCCAATCAGATATTTAGATGCTGTTACAAAATCTGCTTTACTCTGAGGGCACTTTGTGTTAGAGGCTTGCACAGCACAGGCAGATTCTGAGCAGCAAATCCTCTGCCTACTCAAATGGAACTTGAAATGAAGCTCTTAGAAAGCAGCCTGATGTCCCTGCTGTTGGTAGGACCTGGGCAGCAAAGACCTGAAGAGGGAGAAGATCAGTTTTGTGTGCCAGATCGTGCGCGTGGGCAGGATGGAGCTGCGGGACAACAACACTCGGAAGCTCACGTCGGGGCTGCGCAGACCCTTCGGCGTGGCAGGTACCTCTGCCAAGCATCTCTCCACATCCTCTTCAGCCCCTCCGTGGAAATTGGGTGGTGGAACTGCTTGTGGAAACTCAGAGGGTTCCAAATCTCCCCAGACTGGTGGCTGTACCCTAGGAGTTACCTTCCAGGGCTTGCGTTGGCTGAGGTGCCAAACCTCATTCGTGATGTGCTGTTATTCCATAGACAGCTGTGAAATCCCACAGCTGAGAATTCCAGCCCTCTCCTGAGTCACTGGTGCTTCAATTCCCTGGGGTGTTCCCTCTTCCTATGCTGCTCAGCTCATTCGCTGCCCTTGGTTTGTCTTTGCAGTGATGGATGTTACTGACATCATTAATGGCAAGGTTGATGATGAGGACAAGCAGCACTTCATCCCCTTCCAGCCGTAAGTAGGGAACACCTGCAAGAACAAGCACAAGTGGAAAAAAACCAAGATTTTGACTCTGATTTTAAAAAAAAAAATATATAGCCAGTATTCTGTAGTTAATTTATTTCCATGTGATATTTTATCCTGGGTAATGTTGCTGATATATCTTCCCTGATAATTTGCCATTAGGTATAACAGTGATATCCTCAGAAATTTAGGGTTTTTTGGCAAGCATGAACCCCCAGTTTTGCAGCCTTGTTTTCTTTTTTCTTAAAGATATCAGGGTGAGAAATGTGTAAGAGCTGAAGTGCTCAGAGTAATTCCTTGCTGGTTTAGCTCTGCCTGAGATCAGTAAAGATCATGGATCCTAGGTTTTTAATTCCATGAAGTGAGGAAAGGTGGAAGGGATAAGGCAAATAAATTTACATAAAATATGGATGCTTAGTTTTGTGGGAAATGCTGGACTGCCATCTGGTCCAAAAGGCAAAACAGAGTTATGAGAGATAAATTCCTTGATTATGCACTAATGGATATTCAGAGGGGTTTTAATAATATTTTTAAAAGCTTGACATAATGAAATCTTAAATTAACTTCATTTTGAGAAATAGGCATAATTCAGGAAACCCTTGTGGTTTGAAGATGTAGGGCTGGTGAGAGGACTGCAAGGTGTGCAGGTGCTGCAGGGATAGGGGGAAACATGAGAAAATCGAAGTACAGTTCCATTTTTCAAAGGAAACAGGGCTTTTGGGGAAGAGAAGGATCCATTTATTGTGTGGTAAACAATAGCAAAGTTGTTTTTTAGCAAGTGTGGAAGCATGCAATGAAAATGAACCTTTCAGAGGAGGTGCTAATGGAACATCCAGTTTTCTGCTCCATTAGCACTGATTCATTTTTTCTGTTACGTATACACAGAGCTTTAAAAAGATGCACAATGCGATTTTTCTTTTTCCCCTGTAATGAATAAAAACATTCTCCTGAAAAAGTCCATCCCAAAGGGGTTGAATAAGGTGGAAACAACCACAGGGTTGAACACTGGTGGTGTTATTTCCAACATAGGCTTGGGCTGTGTATATGAGGCACATTTTTCTCCTCATCCCATGCTTTGTTTCTGTTGTACCACATGAATTCTGTTTTCATATCTTTGTTTGTTTGTATTCATTCACTGGCCACCAGCACAGTGGCTGTCAAAAGCACTTGGCAAGATTTACTTTGGTGACACCTAATGCTGCTGTTTATTTATCATCCCCATCTTCTCATTTATTCACCGAGTTTGGGTTGTCTGCTCTTCTCCTCCTTTTCCCTGTGAGATTGATGGGAGCTTTTCCTTCAGGCACTGCACCTGTGGAATGACAGAGGTGACCCTGGAGGCATTGCAGGGCCAGTCTGCTATAAATACACGTATATATTTCGATATTTATATAAAAGAGAACTGCCCCTGTGGGTTTTCACTGCTTAACTGGGGAATCTCAGGTGGGAGAGCTCCCCCTGCTCCCTGAGGACTGTCCCTGTCCCTGAGGGAGCGGAGCTCTCACAGGTGTGCTGCACTCTCTGTGCTAGGTCAGCGTTCTTCTGATTAATGATCTCCCTCTGTCTTTCTTGTTGCCTTTCCTGTCCTTTGTCCTGCGTTGACTAATAAATGCTCTTTGTCACGACTGTGATACGATCTTTTGTGTTCCCTGGTCACTGTGACTCCTGGTTTTCTGTGCCCCTTTGTCTCCTGGTGTTGGTCGTCATGTGCATCCTCCAGGCTAGCGTTGGATGACGCCATTCGACACAAGCAGCTGAACATATCATCCCGTTTTTCACCCAGGGTGGCAGGGGAGAATGATTTCCTGCAGACTGTTATAAACAAAGTGATTGCTGCTAAAGAAGTCAACCACAAGGGTCAGGGTAGGTACCTCCTCTCTTCCTCTGCGCTCCCCACGCCTCGGTTTGCAATGTGCGATGGGGTGTTTTTATGGTGGTTTTAATTCTGGAATCAAAATGTTGTTTGCATGGTTTGCTCCTCCCTTCCCGCCCCTCCAGGGCTCAGCCTCCTCTTCCCCCCACCCTGTAATTTTTCCCCTCCCCAGTGTGGACTCCACGGGTTGTAGCTTTGTTCATCTCTTGGATGTCTTTATATTTCTGCTGGAGGGGGTCCCATGGAGGCCATAAAGATGATCAAGGGTGTGGAGCATCTCTCCCATGAGGAGAGACTGAGGGAGCTGGATCCTCTGGAGAGGAGGAGACTGGGAGGGAATCCCATTATTCCATGTAAATCCTTCCAGAGGGTGTCCAAGGATGGGCCAGACCCTTCTTGATGGTGCTCAGTGATGGGATGAGGAGCAGTGGCCACAAACTAAAACACCACAAGTTCCAGCTCACCATGAGGGAGAACTTCTTTCCATGAAGGTGGCAGAGCTCTGGCACAGCTGCCCAGGGAGGGGCTGGAGTCTCCCTCTCCAGAGACATTCCCAGCCCACTTGGACACACTGCTGTGTCTCCTGCTCCCCTTGGCAGGACTGGATGGTCTCCAGAGGTCCCTTCCAACCCACCCATCCCATGACTGATTCTCTGCTGGAGGTGATGACTCCAGGACTCAGCTCTTGGGCCTTTGAGCTGTGGATTTTTGCCTCTCCATGCTGAAGGAAGGGGGCTATTCCCTTCCCTCTCCTCCTTCCCCTTATTTTTCCCTTCTGAAGCTGCACTTGGAGCATTTTGCTCCTCTCCAGGAGGTGAGGAGGGAGCCAGAGCCAGGCAGCCCCTCTGAAATCTTCCCTGCTGCCTTCTCTAGGGCTTTGCTCTGAGTTGATTTATTTTTGTGTGTGATCTCATGATCATGATGTGCCCAGTTATTCCTCCACTGCCTTCGATATTTTCTTGGAATTCTGGATTAATATGGAGTTAGACTGATAACAGAGTTCCCACCAAACACTCTGAATATCTGCATCACTCCACATCTCACCAAACCCAAGGAAAACCCCACTTTTCCCTGATTTTTTTCACTAATTAATAGCAAATGGAATTTTACATAAACCTTCTTTTCAGATTCTCCTTTAGCCTGTGAGGAAAAGTTTTATCTGCTTTTCCTCCTCATTTTCACCTGTGGTCAGGTGTCTATCCAAAAGGATGAAACATTTGTTTCTTTGATTAGTTCCAGATTTCTTTTCCCTAAAAAAGGGATGCCCAAGCAAACAGAAAAAGGATTAAGAGCTGTTCCTTAGCCAGTCAGTGCAGGTACAGTTGCAGCTGAGTGAAATAGCAGCTGTCAGAACCATCCCTGGCAACAAGTCAGCCTAGAAACTCTGACAGAGATATCATGGGAAAGACAAGCTGCCAAGTGTACACAAAATGAATGTACAGTTAATTCTCTAACAGGGTAACCCACAATTTGCTTCATGGATGAATATTTTTGGGGTGTTTTTCGTAGCTTTTAATTTTAGGATTTTCTTCTGCAAATTGCTGCTGTGATTATTTTGTGCTTAAACTTGATTGCCAGCCACTTCACCAAGTGGAAGGCTGCTTTGGGTTGGCTTTCTTTTTTATTTTTATGGGGTTTTTTTTTCCACTTTGGCATTTTCCTTTTTCCTGTAACAAATGTGCCTGATGTTCACTGGCAAGCAGCAGCTTTTTAGTGGCTCCTTCTGCTTCTGAGCAGAAAAATATCAGCTGTGTGAAGCTGATGCTGTAGATTTGTGTGCTCAGAGCAGTAAAAACAACTTATGGGGGTGGTGATCAATCAGTTTGGGGTATGGATCTGCTGGGTTTTTCCATGCAAATCATCCTTACTCTTTCTCTTTTTCCTATAGAAAATAAACATTTCATTACAAAGAACATGGAACATTATCAGAAATAATTCTGTGTGCTGTACTCATATTTTTGTGTGAAGTGATGAGGTTTTTTGGAGTGTTTTAAAATACTTTGTATTTATTTTTTTAGTGAAGGAACATCAGTTATCTTTATGTACCTGAATTATTTTAACATTCTTACATTTTTCAGTTTGGAGAAAGAAATCTTTAGCAAAGCAGGAATAAATCCCAGCAGTTTCATAATTGTGTTTTTTTCACACAACAGGTCTGTGGGTGACTTTGAAACTTCTCCCAGGAGATATCCATCAGATCAGGAAAGAGTTTCCACACTTAGTGGACAGGTCAACAGCAGTGGCTCGCAAAATGGGCTTTCCTGAGATTATTATGCCAGGTGAGCCACTGTGGGGCTTAATGCTGCTTTGTTGTATTTTAACCTGCTTTAAATGGCTGTTTGGAGGAAGAAATAATTAAAGATGAATTTAAGGTGTGGTGTGCATTAAAAAAAAAAGCATTGCTGAGAGATGTTGTCTCATTTAAAATCAATGTAAAATACTTTGGCATCAATAAATGGAGCTCCCACCCCCTTCAAGAAGACAGGAAATCCCAGGGAGAGTGGAAATTCTCCTTTTTTTTTTCCAGTTACAAAGAATGTATGCAAAGTACACACTTTGTTATCCCCATAGCAAGGGCATATGTAAAACTTCCCTCCTGTGCTGAATCCAGAGCAGGTTTTTGAGGCACAGGTTTGATTTAGAGATAGCAGCTCCCATAGGGTTTGTAGTAGAGTGGGTAATGTTTGAAAAAGAGCCACATCATCTTTGTTTAAATCCATGTGTTCAGTTCAGGTGTTTACAGAAAAAAAGCCAAACCAAAAGCCATAAAACCCAACCCAAACCCGTGGTGCTTCTCAAAATAAAACCTGCCATGAGCAGGAGCAGAACCTGCCCTGTCCTTTGCAGGCTGTTGGGCTCTGGAGGATCCATGAGATGTTTCCCAAGCCCATCCTGGTCCCAGCTCTCCCTGTGGCTGCTGACAGATGTCTATCAGGTGTTTCACAGCCTCTTCCACAAGTGTGAGTGCCTCAGCACTTTGTTTGGATCCTGCCTTGGCTCATCAAATTCTTGGAAATCCCTCATTTCCCCAACTCAGTTTCAGAATTTCACTTGAATTAAGGTGGAGCTGAGGAGCATTTTAAGACATAAATCTAAATATAATCTTTCCCTGCAGCCTCCAAGCCAGCAAAACCATCAGATCTCTTCTTGCTGTAACAAATGAGAGACCTCTTGTAGGCTGTTAAATTATTTTAAATTGCCCAATACTTTTGTTTGGGATAAATGACTGCATTGAAACTTCTCCTTTCAGGTGAATACTGAAAGAAGTTGTTTAAAAATAAAAGAAATGGAAATGAGCTGTTTTAAATGTTTTCCTGTTGTTTCTGTGTGTCATTGGCTGCACAAATCCATGGGTTCATTGGGAGAATTGTGGGTTATTTTGTGCTTTGCTTTCCTTGTAGGAGATGTTCGTAATGACATCTACGTCACCTTGGTTCAGGGGGATTTTGACAAAGGCAGCAAAACCACAGCAAAGAATGTGGAAGTCACAGTGTCTGTTTATGATGAAGATGGCAAAAGATTAGAGGTATTAAAGTGTTTCATGTCTGGGGGCTTTTTGATTTTGATACATATCAGGTTAAGCCTTTTCAGCACCTGCATTTGTCAGCTTAAGGTCCCAGTTTTTATTTTCAACCAAACTTTTGTCATCATTAAACACATTTTGCCTTATCAATGCCTGCACTTTGATACCAGCTTCATGAGGAGCATTCTCTCTTATCCTGACCTACTTCACTGATTTATTGTTTGTTTATTTGCCTGAAAAAGTGGAGTTTAAGTGACATAAACACTTCCCCTTTTGTTTGTTTCTGCAGAGTGTTATTTTTCCTGGTGCTGGTGATGAAGCCATCTCAGAGTACAAGTCAGTGATCTATTACCAAGTAAAGCAGCCTCGCTGGTTTGAGACTGTAAAGGTATTTAAACTGTTAAAATAACTTCTCTGGCTGGTAATGTGCCATCAATACAGCTTTCAGTGGGAAACAAAACTGGGGAAATTCAGTGCCTGTGTTCAGCAGGGCAAGGAACAGCTCAGCTGAGGAAGACTTTGACTTTTATTGCATATTGAATTTTATTTCAGCCATTGGTCAGGATGGCTGTTGTGGGGAAACTCCAGCATCTCTTCAGGAGTGGTTTGCTCTGTTTCCGTGAAGCTGACCTAGAGGAGAGCAGGATATTAAGGCTAAAACACATTTGCCACAGTGTTGAACTCATCACTGCTTGGGGAGCTGGGTGTGCTTTAATCTTGCTCCTTTTGCTGGGGTCGGAACCTCTCCCCTGCCAGGTGTGGATATTGCAGAGGAGGCTGATGGTGGCTTTCTGGAATACATTCAGTGTGTCTTTGAGCAGGGGCTGTGTGCTCACAAGGGCCTTGGAGCTACTCCCCACACCAGAATGTTCACTCCAGAGTTGCCCTGTTGTTTCTGTAGACAGAAAGGAGCTGCTGGGGAAGGGCAGAGGGTGGATGTGCTGCTGGGCTTGTCACTCAGTCATCATTTAGCAGTGCTGAAGGATATTTGGGTGGGGCTGGGAGAGGTGAAGGTGCTGCCTTGACCATTTCCTTGCCCTCCCCTCCTCTTGTGTTGGACTCATCCCTGCTTTGGGAGCTTTAATCTTGCTCGTTTTGCTGGGGTGAGAACCTCTCCCCTGCCAAGTTTGGATATTGCAGAGAAAAGGTGATGGGGGCTTTCTGGAATACATTCAGTGTGTCTGCAGCACTGGGAGCAGGGGTTCTGTGCT
>VZRX01015398.1:443997-459968 GCA_013398075.1 Notiomystis cincta | reverse complement strand
TCTGCCCCGGGAGGTGGGAGGGACGCGGTGGGATCTGCCGGGCTGCCGGTCCCTGAAGAGACGAGGCGGACGCCGCGGTGGTCGGTGGCTGGCTCACGCCTTGCGCTTCCCCGCAGATATGCAATATGATGAAGACGACGATGAAATCACTCCCGACCTGTGGCAGGAAGCCTGCTGGATCGTCATTAGGTGACCTGCTGCAACTCGCTGTCCTTTAGCCTTCTGTGTGCTCCCGGCCTTGCGGGTGACATCCAGCTTGCTCCCGGGAACTCAGCTGGGAGCTGCAGGCTGGTGATGCTAAACCGTGTGTTGCAGCACGCTCAGAGAAGGAGGAGAGCTTTTAGCAGAAACCAAAGCTGCTGTCAGGGATTAAGAAGCTGTGCTGGCCCCCAGTGTGCACTTTTTTCAGTGAAGAAAGGGGTGGTTTTGGTTCCATATCAAGCACACGGTTTTGCCCACTAATCTCACAGCTGGTGTGGCAGTAGGAAGCAGTACTTGGTTATTTTCACCATTTTGGTGGTGTTTTTTTCTAGCCAAACATGAGGGTCCAGGACTGTGCTTGAGTGCCATGATAGGACATCCATAGCTCCCTTCCAACCTGAACCCATCTGGGATCAGTCTTTCCCATCATCCTTTTCCTGGGGCAGCAGCAGACTGTACAGCAACAGCATGATAGCCAAGGGTGTGCCACCCTTCCTGGAGAAGCCTGAAATTGTTGGTAGGGGGTAGTTGTTCCCAGTTTTCTCTGAGATGTTGGCAGTGATGGGACAAGCTGAGGTAGTGAGGGTTCCCTGACTCACTTCAGTAATGGGAGTGCTATCACTTGATAGCATGAGTGAATACAGCAGATGTGGTTATTTCATCCCACCAGAAATAATTCAAGGTGTGGAGCTGTGAATCTGGGCTCTGATTTGTAGTATTAGGTTGTGCTGACTTGAAGTTAGGTGACCCAAAGGCTAAGGGAAATCTGGGTGAGTGAAACTGGGAATCCCTGTGTGGCTGGAACAGAGAGGATCCAAGTGAAAAGTTCTGAGAACTATTACTTGGACTTAGGGGCTTGCTTCCAATTTACTGCAGCTTGGAAAATGAGTTAAAGCAAAGTAACTTACAGGCACTATTGAAAACTTCAGCTGAAGGTGCTTTCAGTGAGGTTTGTCATCATGTTTTTCTTCCAGTGTAAGGGAAATTTGAGTTACTGACTGTGCATGCAGTCATGGCTTAGCCAAGAGGTGGCAGTAAGTCTGTCACTCCAAAGTGTCTGTGTCTTCAGGCAGTGGGGGAATTGTTAAACATTAGTGAGGAGCATCTGTGTTTGAAACTCATGCCCTGGGTTAAGTGAATGTGGTTGATTCTGTACTTAATTTCATGGCTTTTGGAGGTTTTGTAATAAATACATCTTAAGCTTGTTGATGTGTAAAGTACATGAATTAAATTAAGACTTCTTATTAACTTGCTCTTTTTTTTTTTTTAAGCTCCTATTTTGATGAGAAGGGTTTAGTCAGGCAACAGTTGGATTCCTTTGATGAGTTTATTCAGATGTCTGTGCAGAGAATTGTTGAAGATGCTCCACCAATCGATTTACAAGCTGAAGCCCAGCACGCCTCAGGAGAAGTGGAAGAGCCAGTAAGTGGAGAACCCCGGCAGACATGATGTGTTTCTACAATGCAAAATCATTTTACATCAGTTTCATTCAACCCCTGTGCTGCTGTTGGAGTTGAGAAGTGACCAGGAGCAAGTGGCTGCTGCAGCTCATGTTGTCAGTTCCTGTGCAGAACTGCACGGATGGAGATTTAGTAGAGCAGGTCAGGTAGCCAAGAGCAAGCTGTGTTTTGGTGAGATTTTGATTTTTCAGTAGCTTTACCATGGCAAGAAAGGTTTATGGCTGAAAACTTCTCTCTGAGCTTTGACACAAGTTAGGCTCAGGTTAGCTCCAGGTTTTCTAAGGGTGCTGTTCATCTTCCATTGGCACTGTGTTCCAAAGAGGACAAATTGTCTCGGATCTGTGCCCCATGATGGCTCTTTGCATTGGGTGTGCACCTTCTGCAGTGGCTCTGGTGCTCTCACCTGTGTCCTTTGTGCAGTCTGATGCCTGTTCCATAAGTGCAAATGGTGATGAGCCATTACCCTGCTATCAGTCACTACCTTGATGCTTCTCTCTAGAGATTTAAGGAACTTTAGGACACCAGAGCATTGAATTTTTTACATGGTTTTCCTGTTCCTTTGCTTTTTTTTTTTTTTTGCAAGCAAATATCCTGTAGAAAAGAACTGAGATGTTTTTTGGTTTCTTTACTAGGCAAGCAGTTCATAAACATTTAGCTCACTAATTCTTAATGTTTCCTCTGTTATTCTGTGTGTATTATGGCAGAATTCTCTACCTGTGCACTTCTCCAGATGATGTTTGTGCTGTGCCTGGTCATCGTTCAGATCACAAGAATGGGCTTCTTTTTACCCAAAAGCTAGTTTTTTACTTTCTGAAATCACAGAGGGTAGTGTTTTATTCTAAGTTTTTAGGCAAAGGTTTAGAGATGAGAAAAAGAAAACTTGCTTTTTCCTACAGAGTTACTTGGCAGGCAGTCTCTCACCACATTTCAAGATGCTGGACTAATTTAAGGAAACTCTGATTTTTTTGTTTCTGTCTCCCTCTACTTCTCAGTCTCAAATTTTGAATACAGTTTAGAGCACATGAGAGGGTTTAGCAACCATGCTCAGCAATAAGAATGATGGCAAACATATTCTCCTTAAGATTGCTTTCATGAGAACTTGGGGAACAGTACTATATGTGGCTGTTGCTGCAAATCCAGGAAAAGGTGTTTCTTCACCTAAGGATTGACGGCTTTTTTTGCCTACAAAACATTTGCCAGCAAGAGTCTGCCACCTCCCTTTGTAGGAAGCTTTTATGCCTTTTAAAAATCAGATTGTTTTCCAAAAAAGTCTTACTTTGTTTAGTTGTCCTATAGAGTCATCCTAGGAACTGGTGCTACCCAGCTTGCTGTGTTTGCATTTTTTGGCAGTGTTTGTCCTTCTGCAGTAACAGTTCTGGCTGCTAATAAGACAGATGTTTCTTCCCTTACAAGTAAATATATCCTTGTTTTCCAGCCCCGGTATCTGTTGAAGTTTGAACAAATCTATCTCTCCAAACCTACACATTGGGAAAGAGATGGAGCACCCTCACCTATGATGCCAAATGAAGCCAGACTGAGAAACCTTACGTAAGAGCCAACTCTGTGGTGGATAAACACAAGGAAGAGCTGCCTCTGCCTTGTTGATTGATAGTCTTTTCCAATATAGTAGTGCCTTGAAAATGTAATCATTACTGCTTTGTTTAAATTTCCATGTCTAGTTGTTAAATGCAGACAGTGATTGATGATCTGGTAATAATGTTTGATACGTCAGTGAGTGCTTGAATAACTGCCTTCATTGCTCAGCATTGTACAGAAAGATAACAACTGACAGATAACACAGTGGTGTTTTTATTCTGTAGGTATTCTGCCCCCCTGTATGTGGATATAACTAAAACAGTTATTAAAGAAGGGGAGGACCAGTTGCAGACCCAGCACCAGAAAACCTTTATAGGAAAAATTCCTATCATGTTGCGTTCCACATACTGTTTGCTGAATGGCTTAACGGACCGTGATCTTTGTGAGCTCAATGAGTGCCCACTTGATCCTGGTGGCTACTTCATTATTAATGGATCAGAAAAGGTAAGGGACTATACCTTGCACAGCCTTCTTACAGACACTGGAAGTTCTGTTAGTTGTTTCCATGTGTTCTGCCAGGAGCATAAACTCTTATTCTGGTGTATCAGAGATACTGTGGGAGCTCCTGATCTTGCAGAAAGATGGGCTTTTAGTCATCTCTTAGGGCTTTCTCAAGCCACCTTTTCTTCTTTGAGGCACATTTCCCATCTTCAGTTCTTCCCTTCTTCAGTTTTGCAAACTGCTTTGCATTTTGTGAGCTGTTTGCCACTAAGTGCTCTAGATAATTTTATTTCCTTTTTCAGTACTGCAGAGCAGCATGCACTCTGAAATGAGGCACTTCTTCGCTCAGTCCTCCAGCTTATTCACAGCCATGTAGACACATTTTGTTTTAAGAATAGGTTCTTCCCTCCATTGCTATGGAAGCAGCTTCAGCAGGTCATGTTCACACCTTGTTAGTACCTCACCAGTAAAACTTGCCAGTATTTTCTAAGTGATAACTTTGGCAAACACAGCAGAATAATTAGAATTTTGTATTTCTTCTCGAGAAAAAAAAAAAATCCGGCTTTGTTTGTTGAGCAGGCATTTAAATTTAAATGCCTGTGTAGTGCATTGGTCCTGGAAAAACAGATTGTGAAATGCTTTCTTTATCAGTGTTGTGCCTAAAGCTAACAGAGGTGTCTTGGCACAGCCAGCAGGTGTGGTAAGTAATCACAGACAACAGCATTCCCTGAGTCTCTTGTTTTGGCTATTCCATCTTAACTAGCTGTATATTTTGTTTAAATCTGTATTTTGTTAAAATACAGAGTATAATCCAGCTGAGTTTGGCAAATTGACTTCATGCTCTGCAGTGCTATAAGAGTTGAGGCACCTGAGGGAATAGTGGAATCACTGTGTGTGTTGCTTTCAGCCTGCTCTTTTGTCAGTTGTTTACTGGTGCTCTTGTTTCTAACACAGGTTCTGATTGCACAGGAGAAAATGGCCACAAACACAGTGTATGTCTTTGCAAAGAAAGATTCAAAATATGCCTACACAGGAGAGTGTAGATCTTGTCTGGAAAATTCCTCTCGACCAACGAGTACTATATGGGTCAGCATGCTGGCCAGAGGTGGACAGGTATGCCTAGCAATAACCCAAAAGATTGTCCTGTCTCTTCATGTCATTTGCTTTTGGGTTTTTGAGAAGAAATTTCTTCTGATACTAAGTTGTAAAGAAGATAAAATTAAATGAAAATTCGTTTGTCATATGTTACGCCTGTCTGTGATAAATAATTTGAGGATTGAAAGGAAGACTCAATTTGTGGCAGGTTTTAGGGCAAGGTGGAAAATAATTTTAAAATTACTGTACACAAGTTTTTAGAAAATTCAAACAAACTGTGTCCTGTTTTTTCACAAAGAACAAATAGAGGAGCAGGGACCCTCTCTTTGCTGATGGCCAAGCTAGTGTTGAGATGTGTTTTGCAGACCACATCTTAATTCATGTTTAACATCTAATTGTGCCCTCTGTGAGGGAAAATAAGTGCTATGTGTAACTTCTAAACCAAAAAGTGTCAGTACTCACTTAGTACTGCACTGATGTTTTGAAATTTTCCAGGAGCAACCTAAATAGAAGCTTTACAGTATTCTCACTCCTGATGTCTGGGGCACTCCTGATTTCCTCTGCATCCCACAGTGTTTCCTTCTGGAGAAGGGGAACAGCTACTCAAATAATAACTTGCACAGTGGGTTGGAAAAGCTGAGTTTAAGCCTGACAGAAGGACCACTGAAGGTGGATAGGATTGCTCTTGGCCCAAAGGGAGAGAAAGGATGGATGTGGGTGAATGAGTAGTATTTACATTCCTTTGTATCAGCAAAAACCTTACAAGTTTTTCCAGCTTTCCAAAGTTTGAAGTGTCTTTAAAATAAGAAGTCATTGCTGGAGTAAAGTTTCAGAGTAGCTCCTTAGTTGGCCTGCTGAGAATTCGTGTTTTCCTGTGGCGCTTGAATAAATACGCAGCTGTTGTATCATCCAGATGCAGAGAGGCATCTTTATTTCAAGGCAGGATGGGTTTGGAGACTTTTATTTCGAGGCAGGATGATTTAAGCCCAAGCTGTGCTTTGCCCCACCTCTGCAGGGTGCAAAGAAGAGCGCCATCGGTCAGCGCATCGTGGCAACTCTGCCGTATATCAAACAAGAGGTCCCCATCATCATCGTCTTCCGCGCGCTCGGCTTTGTGTCCGACAGGGACATCCTCGAGCACATCATATATGATTTTGAAGACCCAGAAATGATGGAAATGGTAATATATGTTAAATTATTCCCTGTTTTCACGTTTGGTGGTGTGTGGGTGCAGCTGGTCATCACTTGAAGCGTTGTTCATTTTCCAGTTGTGATTAATTTATTATTTTTTTGGGTTCTGTGTTAGAAATGTGGAAAGTTCTCTGCCTGAACCTATTCTAATGGGTAAATTAAGTGGAAATTTCTAAGAGTTAATATGAATTTGGAGAGGTAGGGTCTTCTCTTGCTGTTGTTCACTTTGACTGTAAAGTCTTGGTTAAACCTGAAACAGCATCAAGCCTAGAATGCACTTGAATGAGAACTATTTTCTGAAGTTTAAACTATTTCTTGTGTTCTTCCTGCATGCTTCATTACTGTTTTCTAGTGCCAGAAAAACCTGGATCAGTAATTAGCAGATCCTGAAAAGAATCATTAACAAACTACTGTAGTTTCATTCAACCCCAACAGGTACTGGTTGCTACAGGATTTTGCTGTATTTTTGTGCCTTAGGTCAAACCTTCTCTGGATGAAGCCTTTGTCATTCAGGAGCAAAATGTTGCCCTAAACTTCATTGGCTCAAGAGGTGCCAAGCCAGGTGTCACCAAAGAAAAGAGAATCAAGTACGCCAAAGAAGTCTTGCAGAAAGAAATGCTCCCACACGTTGGCGTCAGTGACTTCTGTGAAACCAAAAAGGCCTATTTTCTAGGGTATGTCAGACCTCTGTCTCACAGCTGCAGCGGGCATATTTTACTTCCTATGATTGGAAGAACACACTGAAGGGAAGTTGGTTTTAACCTCAGTCTTCTGGATAATCTCTGATAAATTTTGAGGCACTGGTATATTTTCAAGGCAGGGAAAGAGCAAATTTTGATAAACTATAAAAAAAAAAGAAAGAAAATGAGCCTCAAACACATTTTGGATCTTAAGTTAAATATGATGATAGTGCTAAATGACCTTTTGATATCCAGTTGCATGGACAACGTACAGAAATTGATTACTAACATGTAGATAAGTACTGATAAGGTGATTGTAATATAAGCCACTCTTTAAAACTAGTAGCAGATTGTCTTGATCACTGCTAAATGGTATGCAAATGAACTGTAGCATCAGGAGACTTGTGATTTTTATAGCTGATTGCATGTGCCTAAACAGAACCTATAGTACAGTACGGGACAGATATTTAAGGCATGACCATTCATGATGTAAAATAATGTCTTCTCTCTGTCTTTAGCTTGAACCTTCAGTGGGTCATCCACCTCTAAGGACGTGCTGAAGAGATTTATTTTAGGATAGTGGTATCCTAAAGATCTAGAATGAGCAGCCTGTAGGAAAGAGTTCATTGATTTATCTATGAAAACGTGTAATCTTTGTTCTGAATGTCTGCTGTCAGTTTAAAACATAAACTGTTTTATTTGCTTAGGTATATGGTTCATAGATTGTTGCTAGCAGCACTGGGAAGAAGAGAGCTGGATGACAGAGATCATTATGGCAACAAAAGACTGGATCTTGCTGGGCCACTCTTGGCTTTCCTGTTCAGAGGGTAACTATCAAGTACACATTTTTCTTTCATGGTAGAGGCCAACTCTGTGCTTCTAAATCAAATTCTGTTGTGTCAGAGAGCCAGTCTTGGGCAACACAGCCTCTCTGTGATTATGACTTTTTCGTGGAGTGGTTAGCATTCACTTGTTTTGGAGCATATTTTGTTTACAAACAGCTTCATTTGCTTTATTCCCCTCTGTCCCCACCCTGCTAGTTACAAATTGCTTCTTTCAGGAGGCCAGTGACTTTTTTTTTGCAAATAGCCCCAAGTGTGCTGAATTGCAAAGCACTGTTTAATCCCATTCCTCGGTGTCTTTCTTCTACAGAATGTTCAAGAATTTGCTGAAGGAAGTGAGAATATATGCACAAAAGTTCATTGACAGAGGGAAAGATTTCAACTTGGAGTTGGCAATTAAAACAAGAATTATTTCAGATGGTCTGAAATACTCATTGGCAACTGGAAACTGGGGTGACCAGAAGAAAGCTCATCAGGCCAGAGCAGGAGTATCTCAGGTACAATAAGGGCTTTGTCAGGTTTACAGTTCTTATGGTAAAACTGTTATCATGGAAGAGTTTAACACTGCTTAGCAGCCATGCATGTTGCATGTTAAATAGAAATATTCTTAAAAGTAAATTTTCTTCGGTGACACAGATGAAGATTCAAATATTTGGGTCAACTGTGTGGTTTAAGGGGTTTTTTGTCATGGTTTGTTTGTTTTGGCCATTGTATGCACTGCTGAGCAGTTGGTGTAACTCTTGTAAAGATTTTTGTGTTAGATCATACATTTTTGTGTAAATTCCTAGTCCCAGGGAATCTTTCAGGAGGATGGATTTCTTTCCTTTAGTTACTTCCAGTGCTTCACAGGCAGTTAAAAAAACTTGAATGACATCTTGTAATTATAAAAGTTATGTATTCCACAGCAAATGATGAGGAGCACTGACTATTAGCCCAGGGTCTTGCTGAGGTATAAGCATGCTCTGGAAACTTCTGCCACAACAATAGTAGTTGGGAGCTTGAGATTCTAGGGGTAGTGTGAGATTAGTGGAGCTGAACCAAAAAGCGTAACTAACAAAAATCAGAGCTCTTGTAGTTCTTTTTAAGCACATCATTTGCAGAGAGTGTTGATCCTTTGTGCCAGTGTGTCGTGGTGCCTGTCAGCAACACACTTAAGAAGCTTTGACTGACTGAACTCCCCCTGTGTGCAGGTGTTGAACCGCCTGACTTTTGCATCCACACTTTCCCACCTGAGACGCCTGAACTCTCCAATCGGGAGAGATGGAAAACTGGCCAAGCCCCGGCAGCTGCACAACACCCTGTGGGGAATGGTTTGCCCTGCTGAGACCCCTGAGGTAATGACTAACTGCCTTTCCCTCGTGGTCATTTTGTAGCCATGGCCCTTGTGGTGTTCCCTTGTGCTTGTTTTCATAATGCTGACACAAATATTTGGCTTTATAGCTAACTCAGTGGTTGAAAGTGTGTTCAGTTCCTTGAGGAGTTAAATCGAAATGCTTGCATCTTCTTGGGGGAACCTCTTGATTTGAAAATGCAAGTTAACTTTGTGTTTCTACTAGGGTCATGCAGTAGGGCTTGTGAAGAACTTAGCCCTGATGGCTTACATTTCTGTGGGGTCTCAGCCATCCCCAATTCTGGAATTCTTGGAAGAGTGGAGTATGGAAAACCTAGAAGAAATATCGCCAGCAGCTATAGCTGAGTATGTGCAAATGAAACTCTTTGAACAGACTTAAGCTTTTTGCCTTGCACAACATTTCAAGGGTTTGGGGTATTTAGTGGGATGGGATTTTTTTAATTATTATTTGTTTGTTTTTCCCCTTTCTAGTGCTACCAAGATATTTGTTAATGGCTGCTGGGTAGGAATACACAAAGATCCAGAGCAGCTCATGAATACCCTCAGGAAGCTTCGTCGTCAGATGGACATCATTGTGTCAGAGGTACAAATGTTTTACATGTAGAGTTTGGGTGTCCTTTTAGACAAGAGAGTATAATGCCTTGATACTACTTTGCAAGCTCCAAGTAGCCTTATTTGCAAGTCTCTTTCTGAAAATATTTCACACTGGGTTTCCTTTGTGTTTTATTTGGGGAGGTTTCTGTATTTGGTGTGTTTGATTTTTTTTAAATTTATTATTATTATATGCTTGGTGTTTTGTATGGTTCGTTGTTTGGTTGTGGGGTTAGTTTTTTGGGAGGGGTTGTTGGTTTTTAAAGAGGATCCAGTTGAGAGACAAAACAGTTGAAAATAATCTGAAATGCTTCTGTTTGTAGGACTGTTACTGTTTGTTCTGTGCTTCTGATAGTGCCTGGAAAGTCTTGGCTTTAGGGAATTTGGTTTTCCTGTTTTGTGTTCTGTGGCTCTGAGTCCAAGCTGAGACTTTGTGCTCACGGGGTGCTGCTCTCTCTCTTGCCCAGGTCTCGATGATCAGAGATATCCGTGAGCGAGAAATCCGCATCTACACTGATGCGGGCAGAATCTGCCGGCCCCTCCTAATTGTGGAGAAGCAGAAGTTGCTGCTGAAGAAAAGGCACATTGACCAGCTCAAGGAACGAGAGTACAACAACTACAGGTGTGGACACGTTCCTGAAATTCAACTGAAGGTGTCAGTTTCCATGTTGGAAGCTGCATGTTCCCTCAGGTTGAAGAGAGGAATGTTTAAAGCTTTGTGCAGCACAAAGATGCTTTGTCTGCCTCGTAGTTTAATCAATTTTTTTAATCACACTGAGGCAATGGTAGCAATAATAAGCCAGGGAAGTCCTTGTTCTTGTCATGGCTGAAGAGACCCATTTCAGATATAAAATAATAGCTCAATAATTGAATTGCTGGTTGTTCAGTTGGCAGGATCTCGTGGCCAGTGGTGTAGTAGAGTACATTGACACCCTGGAAGAAGAGACTGTGATGCTGGCAATGACTCCAGATGACTTGCAAGAGAAAGGTGTGGCATATTGTTCAACATACACACACTGTGAGATTCACCCATCCATGATCCTGGGAGTGTGTGCATCTATTATCCCTTTCCCTGATCACAACCAGGTCAGTGCACCTCTGCTGGCATCCTGCTTTTAAAGCTGATAGAAAACTCAAAGGGGGGTGTGTGTGTGTGTGAAGAGCTTTATGTACACAATTAATTGGTCTTGCCTTTGCCTGTCTAGTCTCCCAGGAACACATACCAGTCTGCTATGGGTAAACAGGCTATGGGAGTGTACATTACCAATTTCCATGTCCGTATGGATACACTGGCACATGTGTTGTATTATCCCCAGAAGCCCCTGGTAACAACACGCTCCATGGAGTACTTGAGGTTCAGAGAGCTACCAGCAGGTACGTTGTCAGTTCATGCTCACTGAGCAAAAATACTACTGCTTTGTTTTGTGTGAAACACCTCACAAATGGTGTGTGTAGAGTACAAGAACATTTAGCAAATGTATCAATTTAAGAAATAAGTATAGGTTAAGTGTTACTTTGTAGCCAGACACCTGGACTGCAACAAAATATGTTGGTAGTGTTGCAGCTGCAACTACTTTACCCCAAAAAACCCTGCTAAAATCTAACTGAAAAAATGCATTTTCTGTGTTGATGTTTGATAGGTTTTTCACAAGGGGTCACTCTTGACTCTCTTTTATACCCAGAGTTGCAGTTGTTGATACTACATGTTTCTTGTGTGTCGGATGTAGAGGTTTGATCTGAGAAAGGGTAGAACAGCTTCACTGTAGAGAAAACAGCCTGCTTTGAATTAAAATAGTGTCTGTCTGGGCATTTGTGCATTCTTTCACAATATTTTCTCTGCATATTGTAGGTATCAACTCGATTGTAGCCATTGCATCATACACAGGCTATAACCAGGAAGACTCTGTCATCATGAACCGTTCTGCTGTTGACAGAGGCTTTTTCAGGTAAGACTTTGTAATTCTTTTAACTGCTCGGAATTTTAAAAAAAAAGCTATGCTGAGTTGTCCAGAGGCTCAAGAAAAGTTTATTTTATGCTGGAAGATTCCATTCTCCAAATCTTTTGAACTTGAGAAGCTGGGGTTTTGTTGTTTGTTTTTTTTTTAATGGGGTGGAGGGAGCAACACAATAAAAATAGTATATCTTAGAGTATGTATCTTAGCAATACACCATGAAACCTGACTGTCCACTTTTCCTTCCTGATATTCCATTTTGGTCTTTACTCTGTTCAGGGTCCTTTGTATCACAGTTTAATGAAAAAATAGTTGGATTCTTCCTTGGTGTATTTTCATATAACTCTCAGCAGTTACATGAACAATGTTGCAGCGTTTTAACATAGTCTTGTCTTTATTAGTGAGACAGTTGCTACCAGTTAGGATTGGAATGTTCCTCTCCTTAGAAGGAAATGCTGTTGGCACAGCTGGTGGCTGATGTGACTTTGTGCATTATAGTATCTGAAAGCACTTTGGTGTGCTGGCAACTGAGGCAGCAAACAAAAACCCTTAAAGCCCCAGAAAGAGCCTTACATAAATTGAAACTGCAGCTCATTTGTACTGAGTGTGGCACTGCAAAGTAATAGAAGCCTAAAAAAGTTTGCCAAGTGGCAGGTATAAGGAAAGTAATATAGCAATGATATGCTGAAGATGTGAATAATCATTAGGAATAATAACTACTTCTGAGATATCAAGCAGATCCAAGAGTCTTCACAGTTCATCAAAAATTAGCATGGTATCTTAGGTACTTTGGCAATGTCTGCAAAGTGACCATCATAATGCCATCTAAAACTTTTTTGGTTGGTGGGGTGTTTTATTGGGTTTTTCCCCCTCCTCAGTGAAGGTCAGAATAACAGGAAGTCAGAGGAAAGATTGTGTGGCATGCACTCATTATTTGGGTTTGGTTGTCATTAGTAACAGTAGCCATATTACATGAAAATGAGATATACAGATGGGGGGAAATGGTGCTGGTTTCACTGGAGAGGACTTTATAACTTTGTTTCAGATCCGTGTTCTATCGCTCATACAAAGAGCAGGAGTCTAAGAAAGGCTATGACCAAGAGGAAGTTTTTGAAAAGCCCACACGTGAAACTTGCCAAGGTAAGGCAAAGGAATGTACAAAGACTGAGTTTTTTAATTCAGGTTTTGTGGGCCAGGTAGTTAATGTTGACTGATTCAGTCTTTATTCTGGGACACATTAATACAGGCATTTCTGTATTTTATTGCAATTAATGTATCAGTTGAGATATTTGCATTAGATATTTTAGCAGTTGTCTGAAGTTGCAAGCAGACTTGTTGAATGAATTACTGCAGAATGTCAGAGTCAGTATGTTGAAAAATTCGGGAGTCTACTCTTTTTTTTCTCCTTTTTTTCCCCCAAGGTATGAGACACGCAATCTATGACAAACTTGATGATGATGGTTTGATAGCCCCTGGGGTACGTGTGTCTGGGGATGATGTCATCATTGGCAAAACAGTCACTCTGCCAGAAAATGAGGATGAGCTGGAAAGCACCAACAGACGCTTCACCAAGAGGGACTGCAGCACCTTCCTGCGGACCAGCGAGACTGGCATTGTAGATCAGGTCATGGTAACCCTGAACCAGGAAGGATACAAGTTCTGCAAGATTAGGGTGAGCTCTGACATGGTTGCTTTCTGCTTTAATAATCCTTGCTCTGTGTGTAAGTTACCAATTGCATGTTTTCCTGTGGTTTGCAGGTACGTTCTGTAAGAATTCCACAAATAGGAGATAAATTCGCTAGCAGACATGGTCAGAAAGGAACCTGTGGTATCCAGTACAGGCAAGAGGTAATCATTTCCTTTTACTTCTTTTTAGACATTTTACTCATGAGCTCCTCAGGAGGAACTGTCTTTAGTGCATTGGCTGTGGAGAATCTATTCCTGTGCAATATGTTAACCTAAACTAAAATATTTTTAGAAGGGGACACAGCTACTCACATATTTCAATGCCTTTGAAATTTTTTAAAATACTTAATTTTGGATCCAGGCATGTACCTTTCCTAAACATGATGTTCTGGGAAGAACTGACTGTGTGTTCCCCTGCTCTAGGATATGCCCTTCACGTGTGAAGGCATCACACCTGATATCATTATCAACCCCCATGCCATCCCTTCCCGCATGACCATTGGTCACTTGATTGAGTGTCTTCAGGGCAAGGTAAGAACAGTCTTCTGTACTGCATGTCAGAGCAATATGAATTAAAGTTTGGTGGGGACTCTTGTTTGCTTTGAGCTTTTTTTTTATCTTTTGGTAAAGATAAATACTATCTAGTAGGTGTTAATTCACTTAAAAATGATTGTTCTCCAGTTGACAGCAAAAGGAGGTTTCTTAGGGAAGATGTACACTCCTGTATATTTTATGCAGCAGGCCAGGCCCTACAGTGTGCTCTCTCATCTCTTGCTTTTGTTCCAGACATTTTCCCCTGACCTAGAAAAAGGAGTAGCAAAATTGTTTATAGTGTGTATTTTTTAAAATATGTGGCAGATAAACAAAGCGAGACAGGGTACTACCATTGGCATGGAATCTCAAATTCCAGTATTAAGAGTTACAACTGTTTGAAACAGCTAAATATGATCTAAACAGTCCTTCAGAAACCTGACAAACTTTTCCAAATCCCTTCTCTGTAGGTGTCTGCAAACAAGGGAGAAATTGGTGATGCTACACCTTTTAATGATGCTGTCAATGTGCAGAAGATTTCCAACCTTTTATCAGATTATGGCTATCATCTGAGAGGAAATGAGGTATATCAAAGTAGCAATTCACTGTCATTTTTTTAATATACATTTGATGGGTAGTAAGGCTTACAACTCAGTGACTGCATTGACTTCTTCAGGTCCTCTACAATGGCTTCACTGGTCGAAAAATCACGTCCCAGATCTTCATTGGTCCTACCTATTACCAGCGTTTGAAGCACATGGTGGATGACAAAATCCATTCTCGTGCACGAGGGCCAATCCAGATCCTTAACAGACAGCCCATGGAAGGCAGATCTCGGTAAGGATCCCTGTTAGTTTCTATATGGTGTTTTGGTTTTCTGTCAGGTTTTTAGCCCTGAGCAAGTAGTTGCTTCAGCTTTGCTGCTAGAACTTAATTAGCTCACCCCAAATAGCCACCCACTTTTTCATGTGTTTGGCTTAAGATCATGTGTTGGGTGCAGGTGCCAAAGTTGGTAGCAGGAGGTGCTGCTGGGGTGGCCTCTCTGAGAAAGGACCTGGCTCACTCCATGCTGGACACAGCCATTTACAGCTGGCTCTGGCAGCCCCTCTGCTGGCCAGAGCTGAGCCCAGCAGTGGTGCTGGTAGCACCTCTGTGGGAATATATTTAAGGAAGGGTAAAAAATGCTGTGCAGCAGCTGTGAGAGAGGAGTGAGGAAATGCAGCAGGAACTGCCCTGCAGCCTGTGGAAGGCCCACGCCTGGAGCAGGCTCCTGGTAGGGAGGTATGGTCTGGGGGGACCCCTGCTGCTGCAATCTGTTCCTGAAGGTTTGTACCCCGTGGGAAGGGCCCATGCTGGGACAGTTTGTGAAGGACTGTGCCATGGGAGGGACCACAGGCTGGAGCAGGAAAATATTATGAGGAGAAAGGAGCAGCCAAGAGGAACTGTGATGCACTGACTGCAAGCCCTATCATCACAGGGAGGGGAGGAAGGAGTTGGGAATGAAGGAGGGAAGTAAACCTGGGAAGAAGGCTGGGGAGGTGAACTTTTTAGTTTTGTCTATGTCATCATCCTACTTCATTTTTAATGGCTGGTAAACCCATATTCCCCATGCTGAGTCTGTTTTGCCTGTGATAGTAATTGAAAGCAGTCTCCCTGGTTTTATCTCCACTCATGAGCTTTTCCATCTTACTTTCTCCCCATGTCCTGTTGAGATGGTGGGGACCAGAGAGCTGCTTGGTGGGCATCTGGCAGACAGCCAAGGTTAAACCCACCACAGATAAGCAGAGGATGATTTAACTGAACACTTCATTTTCTTGTGTGGTTGTGCTGTGGCTGTCAGACACCTGCTGTAGAAATGCTCAGCAGCAATTAAAAATTACTGTTTTCACAGTTTTTTTCTGAGATGTTAGAGGAAAATTAATGCACAGCTTTCCTCCTGCCTTGCAACACAGATACTTGTTCCACCAACAAGAACTGATGATTTTGCCAATGAACTCAAAAGTTGGTTTTTCTCTTCCTTTTAGTGATGGAGGCCTTCGCTTTGGAGAAATGGAACGAGATTGCCAGATTGCTCATGGAGCAGCCCAGTTCTTGAGAGAGAGATTGTTTGAAGCCTCAGACCCATACCAAGTCCATGTGTGCAACCTCTGTGGAATCATGGCAATTGCAAACACGAGGACTCACACCTACGAATGCCGCGGATGCCGTAATAAAACTCAGGTACGTGTGGTTTTCATCAGCCATTGTTTCTCCTTGTGGGCAGGAGGAAATGCCACTTGAGTGAAGCAGGAGGATAGGGAAGTAAATATTTAAAGAAGCACCAGAACAATTGCTATTTTAGTTTCATAACTGTT
>VZRX01015398.1:426303-443661 GCA_013398075.1 Notiomystis cincta | reverse complement strand
TGCTAGAACTTAATTAGCTCACCCCAAATAGCCACCCACTTTTTCATGTGTTTGGCTTAAGATCATGTGTTGGGTGCAGGTGCCAAAGTTGGTAGCAGGAGGTGCTGCTGGGGTGGCCTCTCTGAGAAAGGACCTGGCTCACTCCATGCTGGACACAGCCATTTACAGCTGGCTCTGGCAGCCCCTCTGCTGGCCAGAGCTGAGCCCAGCAGTGGTGCTGGTAGCACCTCTGTGGGAATATATTTAAGGAAGGGTAAAAAATGCTGTGCAGCAGCTGTGAGAGAGGAGTGAGGAAATGCAGCAGGAACTGCCCTGCAGCCTGTGGAAGGCCCACGCCTGGAGCAGGCTCCTGGTAGGGAGGTATGGTCTGGGGGGACCCCTGCTGCTGCAATCTGTTCCTGAAGGTTTGTACCCCGTGGGAAGGGCCCATGCTGGGACAGTTTGTGAAGGACTGTGCCATGGGAGGGACCACAGGCTGGAGCAGGAAAATATTATGAGGAGAAAGGAGCAGCCAAGAGGAACTGTGATGCACTGACTGCAAGCCCTATCATCACAGGGAGGGGAGGAAGGAGTTGGGAATGAAGGAGGGAAGTAAACCTGGGAAGAAGGCTGGGGAGGTGAACTTTTTAGTTTTGTCTATGTCATCATCCTACTTCATTTTTAATGGCTGGTAAACCCATATTCCCCATGCTGAGTCTGTTTTGCCTGTGATAGTAATTGAAAGCAGTCTCCCTGGTTTTATCTCCACTCATGAGCTTTTCCATCTTACTTTCTCCCCATGTCCTGTTGAGATGGTGGGGACCAGAGAGCTGCTTGGTGGGCATCTGGCAGACAGCCAAGGTTAAACCCACCACAGATAAGCAGAGGATGATTTAACTGAACACTTCATTTTCTTGTGTGGTTGTGCTGTGGCTGTCAGACACCTGCTGTAGAAATGCTCAGCAGCAATTAAAAATTACTGTTTTCACAGTTTTTTTCTGAGATGTTAGAGGAAAATTAATGCACAGCTTTCCTCCTGCCTTGCAACACAGATACTTGTTCCACCAACAAGAACTGATGATTTTGCCAATGAACTCAAAAGTTGGTTTTTCTCTTCCTTTTAGTGATGGAGGCCTTCGCTTTGGAGAAATGGAACGAGATTGCCAGATTGCTCATGGAGCAGCCCAGTTCTTGAGAGAGAGATTGTTTGAAGCCTCAGACCCATACCAAGTCCATGTGTGCAACCTCTGTGGAATCATGGCAATTGCAAACACGAGGACTCACACCTACGAATGCCGCGGATGCCGTAATAAAACTCAGGTACGTGTGGTTTTCATCAGCCATTGTTTCTCCTTGTGGGCAGGAGGAAATGCCACTTGAGTGAAGCAGGAGGATAGGGAAGTAAATATTTAAAGAAGCACCAGAACAATTGCTATTTTAGTTTCATAACTGTTTTAAGTGTTTACAGCATTGTAGTCAATTTGGATGCTTCCTTATTAATTTTATAGTGTTGGCTTGTTGCTTGGCAGGAAATGCTATTCAAGTATTGTACAGTGCAGAGTTTTCAGAGACTTTAAACGCTCAAGAGCTTATTTTTAGCAGTAAAACTCCAAATCACAGGAATTCAGAGGCATCGCCCTTGTGACTGTCCCATGAAGATATTTATGCTTGCAGAACTGGGTCCCCACGGGAGGTCTTTTGTGTTGCACTGTGGTGGGGTTTTTTAATTTAATAAAAGCTCTGCAGTGCATGCTTGGTTACAGAAGTGTGTCAAGGGAGAACAGTGTCAGAGATAAAAATAATTGCCTTGAACAGGCTTGTTTTTGTGCCAGGGACTGACTGCTGCAACTCTAACAACAGCACTGAGGTGCTGTTATGAAGCTGTGTGTGCTGGAAACCTTACCTGCATTTATGCACCTCAGGCACACTCTGCTATGCACATGTTCTGTGTTTAATAGTTCTTGTTTAGGATCAGATCCCTTGGCTGCATTTTTACATTAAAAATGTGTTCTGGAGAGCTGCTGTGTAGCCCCTGCAGACAGTCTCAGCTTTCTTCTTGCTTTGGTACTGTCTGTGAACAATTCTTGTTAATTGCTTTCGTGCATAACTCCAGATTTGCTTTTAAGCCAAAAACTCAACAAGTTATTTGTGTAGAGGGTGGTGGAAGTTGATGCTTTATTAGTGTTTGTCTCTTTTGAAATCTCTTTCCAGATCTCTTTGGTTCGAATGCCCTATGCCTGCAAACTCCTCTTCCAAGAACTGATGTCTATGAGTATTGCACCTCGTATGATGAGTGTTTAGCCTTTAAAAGGGCTTTTTTTTTTTAATTATGAGACTGAAGGGCTCAGGTTTTGTTTCACTTTGTGTACGTTTCATTCAAAATTACAGTTTTACTCATCTGCTGTGTGCTGTTCAAAAGTATGTTTATTTCCTGTAAATAGAATTAAAATTTGTAATCAAACTTGTGAATCTATTTGTGTATCTGTGAAAGAAGTGTGCAAGCAAATTGGGGAAAGAAAAAGGGAGTTAAGAGGGACTGATTAGTCAGCTAGAAAAAGCCAGAGCTTGCAGCTTTCCAAAATACTAATTTAAAACTGTGCGTAAGTGAAAGTCCTCACATCACAGCTCTGCACCATCATCTGTGGAGAAACAAAAACATATTACACTCTGTCCTGTTCCAAGGGGGAATATCTCAACTTTGGCAAGAGCTTTGGGATCTCTTGGCTGAGGGTGAGACCTGACCCCTCCTTCCTTCCTGCCTTCTTTCCTCCCTCCCTGCTGCAGAGTGGGTGATAACAGACACGTGTTTCTGTGCTGAGATCACCTGGACATGGCACACAGACTCCCACAGCTATGATGGCTGACAGTTCATCCCATTACCCTTATCAATTTCCTTTAAGCTGGCAGTCTGCAGTTACTTTTCACTTAGCTCCAGCTGCCTTAGAGCTCTCCTGCAGCTGAAAAGAACCAGCTGCAGCATGTGCTGGGTGTGTGTAAGAAACAAACTGAGGCACTATGCACAGTACTGCAACCTCACAGTAGTTACTGTGAGAGAGGGAGTGAATATTTGCTGTTCTGGGGTATAAGTGTGCTGTTTGTGGCACAACTCAGTAAAACTTCCATTTCATTCACATCCATAAATAAGATGTTTGAAAAGGGATTGCAGACTACCTAAAAACCATTAGCAAAGATCCTATGCATGATATTTGGATTCATTTTAAGCTGTCATTTCAATGCCAGGTGCTGTTAGTGCTCTTCTAAAGGAAGCATTTCAGCTCTTCACAGACTCAAGGATACAAAAAGTCAAGGCTATATTTTGGATAAAGCTAGCTGGGATTAAAACTAAGGATTATGTCCAAAAGGGGATTTGGGCAGGACAGTATTCTCTAGCTGGATGCTTTATTCCCCATGCCTCTGCCTCTTAACAGGGCTACAGTTACTGTTCTGGCTCTCCAGATTTCTTCCTAAGCATATCATGTGGCTGTGGTACTGAGGCATCCTCTGCAGCTGGGATGAGGGTGGCTGGTTTGCCACCAGCTTGGCCCACAGCCTAGCAAACAGGATGTGCTTTGGGAAATCTCTGACGTTTGACATCCCAGCATGCAGAGAACATGGCAGGAACTGGAGTGTCTGTTGTGCCAATACTGCTCCCAGGAGAGAGGAGCAGGTTTGAAAGCATCCAGACAACACTGAAAGGATGACACAAATGTAGGGCTGGAAACCCACTGAAAGTTGCTCTATAAAAAACCCAGAAGGTGTTTCTTAATTTTATTTTGGTATTTCCAGTACTTTATAGCACATGGGGGGTTATTTAACAATCCCTTGAGAACTCTAGCAGCTAAGATTTGCTGGAATGTTTTGTCAAATGGAAAAAAATGCATGTTAAACTGGTATTTCTAGTGGGGGAGGGTTCGTTGGGTTGGGGTTTTTTTTGAAAGCATTAAACAAATGTGGTCCTTTTGTATCAAATGACAATAAACTGTTAGGGAGAGAGTTGCTGAGTGTTCAGCCACATTTACCAACCTTTGGTCAGGGCTATTTCATGCAGCGTTTCCACAACGTGGATTTTCGCAGAAGCTGTTGCCTCTCCTTTGGCATTTGAAGCATGGCACTCATATTCCCCAGCATCCTCTTTGCTCAGAGGAGATATCTAAGGGAAGAAACACACCCCACTCTCCCAGTGAGCATCCTGTGCACTGCTAGAGATGATTCTGTCTTCAGGTATCTTTCATAACTTCTTTGTGTCAAACCCTGTCCTCCCCTGTATTCCCCCTCTGTTTTTGCAAGTGATATGCACTCTTCTGCTGCTGCTGCATGCCAGCCAGAGGAAGAGTGCATGCAACAGGCAGGACTGGAGCCAGCAGCAGCCTTATCCTTCATCTCTCACTCACACAGGTTGTTTTCCTCTAAGTGTTGCCGTGTGTCTCCTTCCTGTGCTGTCCTTTGCTCAGGAGCACTTTGCAAGCTGCAGCTGCTGTTGGTGCAGCTCTGTGCACACACAGAGAACTTACCAGCACCCAGCCCGTCACTTCGTGTTTCTCAGGGCCCCCACGGGTCTGGATGGCCAAGTTCTCCCGGTCCCCAGGCAGCAGCTCCATCCTCTGGACACCATACTGGCCTCGAATTATCTAAGCAGAAGGGCAGGAAGGGGTAAGAACTTTGGGGCTTACTTATGCTGGAACTGCAGGCAGAGCCATACCTGCACACAGACCAACACCAGTTACACATGAGTGTGTTCTGTGCAGCTGCAGCATTTCCTAGGTCAGTGTTCCACCTTATCCTCCATGCAGCACAACCCCACTTCCCCAGTGCCTCAGCCCTGAGGTTGTGTTTCCCTCACCTCAGCAGCAACACAGAGTGGCCCACTTTTCTGGCATGGATGGTGCTGGTCAGTGAGCTGTGCCCACATGCCCTGTGCTGATCTGGCCTCACAGAGCTTGTGTGTGTGTTCCCAAGGGTGTGTTCAGCCCTGCCTGTTTCTGCTGCAGCAAACCAGGCAGTGCCTCCTGATAGGCACAGCATCAATGAGAAAGCAGCACTGCAGTCATTCCCCAGTATCTGAGGCCCGAGCAGAGCACGGGATAAGTGGTGCTCAGCCCTTGTTACCACCAGGTCAAGCAGACTCTCAGCCACAAGGAAGAGGCATGAAAAGCAGAGCAGCACTGACAGTGTAAACTCAGCATCCATTCATAAGCAAACAGAACACGCTGCCTGAGCCAACAAGCCCACATTGCTTGCTCACCTGACAGTCTGCTCTTGAACCCCTATGAATAAAGCTTGCTGTCTTACAGCAAATTTTGGGCCAATGTAGCTTTTTTTCTCCATAGTATCCTTAAGCAGTATTGCTTCAGCTTAATTTGAAGACCCCTCACAAGTGTGCACAAACCTGTGGCATTGAGGCTGCACAGTCCATGCAGTGGCTCTCAGCCCTACAGTCAGGATCCTCTCCACTCAACATTGGCCCCGTCCTAAGCCAGATGTTACCAGTGCTGCCAAAATCAACATGCTGCTGGCTACTGGCGCTACAAGATTGCCCCATGTGGTTCCTGTTCCCCACGTGGGCGATGTCTAGCCACCTCAGAGTCACTGCTGCCAGCAGGGAGAAGGTGAAAGCAGGTCCATTGACATTCCCTACGTGCTCCGAATACCAGGCGCTACCAAGAGAAACATGAGTCCTGCCCTGGCCCAGGATCAACAAGAGTTGATTTGCTAAATGATGTCTAAAAACTAAGCAAAACCAGATGTTTGGGGGGGGACAGAACTGCAGAGATGAGAGAACTCATCAAAGAGGTGTGTTTCTACAGAGGGACCTGCTATGGCCTTTGTGCTTAGCAGGCAGTTTCAGCCACCTCAGGTTTGCTGTGCTGTAAGAGCTCCTAGAAGGGCCCTTACCTTGTTCCAGATGAGGACAGGGGTTGGGATGCCAATGACTTCACAGCTCAGGTAGATTTGTGCTCCTGTCACATTCCAGATGTCCTTGGGAGGAGTCACGATGGAGGGTCCTGCCAAAAGGGAGAAGAGCTTTTAAGTCCCAGGTGACTGCAAGCCTTTTGAGAGGGGGCCAATTAGACCTGATGGGTTTTGAGGATGAGGTGAAGGTGATCCCTGCTAGGAGCAAAGTTCACGGGACTGATTCCACATCACAGCACTTCTCTCTCCACAGCGACACACACATCCAGCCTTGGGCTATCCAGACCAGTGAGCACCTGCCCCAGATGAAAACTCAAGTGTTGAGCAGTTCAGGTGATGAGTCCACCTCCTTGCAAGGTTGAGGTTAGAAGTAAAATTCTGCTTGTGTTCTGTTATCTCAGAGGCTGAGCAGAACTGTACCAACTCCTTGCTCTGCTTACCGTGCAGTCACCAAGTCAGCTGGCATGGAAGAAAGGGCCCCCAGGGGACAGGGTGTATCCCACTCACTCTATCATGCCATGAAGAGCTTGTCCAGCTTGGCAGCATCCTTTCTCCAAGCATGACTTCAATCCCACAGCAGTGGGCTAGCAGAATTCAATGTTATGCTGCTCCTGCTTTCCCTGTGTGCAATGCTCAGTCAAAGAAGGCTGGCTGGAGGGTTGGCAGAGCTCTCCACGGGGGAGATCTGGGAAGGGAGTAGGTGAAAGCAGAGTTCCACTTTTCTCCAGAGAGCTCCAATTCCTGATTAAATAGAGAGTTGCTCCTAGAGCGGATCAGAGCAGGGTTGTTTTGTAGATCTCACTGGAAATGTTTACCCCTCAGGCTGGGAAATGTTGGAGATGTAACTCATATCCCAGGAAGGGAAGAAAGGCCTTTTCTGTTCAATCCCTCTTTAGCAAAGCTGTTTTGCAAAACACAGCTATTAATTCCCCACAATAGGAAGTGCAGACCAAAGGAGCACAGAGTGTTTATTTCCAGTTATTGATAGCTTTAAGAAACCAACAATCAGCTTTCCCCCTTCTGTTCTAAAGAGGCAATAAGAGGAAACTAAAGCTCCCATTACATTCCATCAGGAGAAGGCATTTCCTATGCAGACAGGTACTCCAGAGCCAGCCTGGCAGGAGCTCCTGGCTATACCGGCTCACAGACCACAGCTCATTCCCAGCCCTATAAAAGAGGGGCAGATATAGGTCCTGGTGCTCCTTATGTGGTCCTGAACCTGCACTGATTTCAGCTCTGCATGTGCACTCCACCCTGCAGCCCTGTCTGGTGCAGATTTCAAGTGCATCCCACTGCACCATCTTCCAGCAGAAAGCTGCTGTCTTTTTCCTCCTCAGGATCTGGGGGCAGATCCACACTGGTATCACCAGCTGAAAGGTATCAGCCATCCTTCTATTTTAGCCCAAGAGATGCTGAGGTGGTTCCCTGCTCCTGAGCAGCTGGTGCAAACCCAGAGAAGTGTTTGCTCTTTTCTTTCAAGAGACTTCTCTGTCCAGGAATGACTGTACACAGCCTGCTGGTAGGAAGCTGCTACTCAAAATTCTCTGTTACAGAATCATGCTAGTTCTGATTTTTAGCAGGAGGCAGCTGTGCAGAAGCAGAAGTTTTATGTGTAGCCCGAGGCGATGGTTGAAACCACACCTAATAGTCAGCATGGGCTGGTTTCCTGGCAGCACCACAACCCAGGTGCTCCTCATCTGCACAGAGCTGTCTCTCAGCCCAGAAAAGGATTTCAGCAGCGTTTCAACACCCTGCTGGAGGTTTTCCCCCTGAGTTCCCCACAGTGGCCAGCCCAGGACATTGCCATCCCCCAGATGAGGCCACTTCAGGTCATGCACTCTGCTCCCCTTACCCAGTGCAGCATTTCCTGCACAGCCCAGCTGTTCTTTTTCTGGTGTCCCTTAAACAATAGGGATAATAAGGTTCTTGGAAGCTCTGATGGGACATGATATCCCCAGGCAGCATGGCTCACCCCACGCTCTGTGAGGACCTCCAGCTGATAGGCACCCAGCAAAGCCTGCTGCTGCTGCCTCATGCTCCAGCCCTCCACATGCAAAGTGGCCTCCCTAAAGCGGAGTTTGGGGTCTGTCCCCAGCTGGCAGGGCTGCCAGCTGTCTGCCCCTGTATGAATGACACCATCCTCTCTATCACTGGGGTTCTTCATGAGGCAGGAAACACACAAGTGTCCCCCAGTGACCACCATCTCTCACCACAGAAAAGGAGAGATCCTGACTCGTACATTAAAAGCCAGGTGGATTTTAATGCGCTGTTATGCTCTTCCAGGATCTGGCTTAATTCTCTTCTGGTTGGTAACTGGCAGCATTCAGCACACCACTAAATCCACTGCCTGAGGTGACTCAGTCTTGGCTGCTGCTGAGTTTCCCCCTGAGCCAAGGGTTCAGGCACCCACTTGCCCACAGGTGTTTGTTCACCCTGCCAAGACGGACGGGCCACACCTTGATTTTTCAGCAGCAGCTGCTGCCAAGGGAAAAGAGATAAGAAATTTCTACCCACCTCCTGGGTGAGGAGAGATTATTTGTCTTTTTGGGCAGGGGAATTGCCTGCACAGCTTCACAGCACAGCCCTGTCTGGCTTGGCACAGCAGTCGCAGCACAGTGAGAGCTTGGCTGTTACAAGCTAGTCCTGAGCTCGGGATGTACATCCTGATCCAACCAGGCAGAACATGACGTTCTGTATTTGGCTGCAAAATGAGCTGAAAGCATCCACAGGCCTCTGCCTGTATCTGGCACAACTCTGAGGCCAGGAGGGAATACACATCCTGAAAGATGCAACAAGTGTCATGGGAAAAGTCACTGTGGTCTCTCTGGACATTTCACTTACATCCATGCAGCCCAAACTCTAGAGCCGGGCTTCTTCCGCCACTAAAAATAAATGAGAAAGGCCAAGGAGTCAGCAGATTTAAAGTCAACTCATGACTGGCCCCAGCAGTAGCTGCACTCTCACCACAGTGAGCTGACACCCAGGTGCATGGCAGTCACCCAAGTGGACAGGGATGGACAGATGACACGGCAACCTGACACAACAGGAGAGGCAGGGGATGGTGGAGCCTTGTGTGCACTTCAGCAGATGTGAGGACAATCCCTCCTCCAAGTGCCCCTCTTGCTTCAGGAGTTCTTGTGAAGGGAACAAAGCTGGGACTGGAAACAAGCCCATCTTGCACAGAGCAGATCTCTTGATTCCTGTCAGCAAGGAGCTCCCCCACCATCATCCTACAGCCTGCACCTCGGAGGCCTTGCTGCTCTACTGGCACCACTGCCCGTAGAGGGGATGGTTTCTCCCTCAGCCTCTTTTGGGCTGAGGACCTGAGGGCTGCACCTGCTGACAAGAATGGTCCCCACTGTCCCACAGGGCCCGTGCTGGGGACACTGTGGGTGTACAGATGCTCTCTGACTGTGCAGGAGCTCCTTGACCAAGATGACAGCCCAGGCTGTTGATGGAGATCAGATGCTCTCCACAGGCACTTCAGGCATTTCCTCTGTGCTCTGCTCATTGTTTTTAAAACAAATAGCTCTCCCTGGCCCAGGAAGGGGCTTTTTACAGAGCCCCAGAGCTCATTCACCCTGGGAGAGAGCCTGAAAACACAGGGACTACTTTTTCTGCAGCTTGAAGGGAGCTGACAGGCCGTGTTATGTCAAAAATAGCAGCTGGAAAGGAGTTCCCATTGTTGTATGTAGTTGCTTTTCTGCCACAGCAATGTGCACAGCAGAGCCTCTGACGTCCTTGATGAGACATTTTTTGGCATCTGTTCCTGACACCTACACCAGGCACCCCTTCTCTGCTCAGCTAAAGCTTGCAGAGACCTGGCATCTCCCAGACCACCCACTTGTCCCTCACTGATTCCTGGATGGTCAACCACAGCTCAGGGTTAGCTGGTCCTCACCAATCTCCCTTTGGTGTCCACACTCAAATAAAAAACACACAGCGAGCAGAGCAGTAACTTTTTTGCAAAAATCAAGATGCCTACAGCTATGTCACTAAAGACAAAAATCAGCTGGACATTAAGCACTGTGGGCTGTGTCCTGGTGCTTGGGAATGTGTGGAAGCCCAGAACACATGAAGCCATGCTGAAGCTCTTGTGGTTGTCAGCTTGGCTCCCAGGCAGCCCTCCTGAGCACTGCCTGCCACAGCCCCAGGTCACACACAGGCTGGGAACACTCCCCAAGAGGACAAACCCAAGCCAAACATTGTTCACTCTCACAAGCTATTGCAAGTCTGAAAATAAACCCACTCAGTCTCCTAAGTTGCTGGTAAAGTACTTTCCCTTCAAAATTACTTTATATGGAAAAAGGGAAACCTTCCATAAGCAACATCTAGTCATTTTAGCTGGCATGGCCTCAGCTGCTCCCTCCCAGGTCAGTGCCCTGTGAGAGGCAGCAGCAGACGGGAAGCTCAAGCAGCTCCTGGCCTTCCCCACTCCCAAAGCTGCCTGCTGCTTTCTGGCAGATTTACAAGCCTCCTCTGTTACCTTCTTCTGAAGGCATTTCTCCTCCTCCTGTAATGTGTCTTTGAGGAGACTAAGGAGTTACAGAAGGAAGAGAGTGTTGGATGCTGTGTCTGTTTGGACGCGGCCCCTCAGACTTCAGCAGGCCCTGGAAAGGCTGCAAACATGAACACAACAGCTTTGCCCCAAGCCCTGGAGACCTGAGACTGAGTCAGTGTGAGGAAGGGCCACCACCATTCTGCCATGGAGCAACAACTGCTTTCCACACCACTGGGCTCAGTGAGGTGCACGCCACTGCTGCTGGAGATCCCAGCCGCCGTGGTTTGGGAACGCTGCCTTCAGAGCCCTTGTGCGTGACCTTCACATCACAAAATCACAGAATGGCTTGGGTTGAAAGGGACCTTAAAGATCACCTACTTCCACGAGCTAAAGCTTGGAAAGAATGTGAAAGGCTTGCAGTGGGAGACACAGAAACAAGGCATGGCAGCATTTATGCATGGAAAAGCAAGCAGGGCTTTCAAAAATCTGGCCTGATTAGACTTGTTACGTGGTAATCTCCTATTTAGTTCTAACCTCAGTCAACCTCAGCCCAACAAAGGATTAAACACATTTTTTTAAACACAGCATGCCTTTCCAGCAACAGAAAAAACAAACATGGGGTGGAATTTGCTGATCAGGAATCATTCCTTCCTAGTGAATTTGGGTATGCTGTGATGATTGAGAATGAAGACACAGGTGAAATACAGGATCCTCCTGGGCAGTGGAGGTTTTGCATAGTCCTTGGCATACTGTTGCTCTCTAGGGCTCTGACAAGTAATATATTAAACAACTTCCATAGTAGATTTTAGCACAGTAACCATTAAACTCAAGCTCCAGTGAACCAAAACCCTTTCAAATAAGGAAATGCCTTTTAAGGAGGAATTTATGACCTATGCTGCAGCAGTGGAAGTCCCCAAAGTTACACATGAATTTTAAATCACCAGTAGTTTTGAACACAGAGCAATGAACAACAGTGTTCAGGAGCTGGCCATGAAATGCAATGGAGTCCAGGAAGGCTGGACATGTTTTAAAAAAGGAAATGTTAAATATTCAAGAGCAGGCTGTCCCCAAGTGTAGAAAGACCAGGGGAAAAGACCAGCCTCATTAAACAGAGAATTTAGGCTGGAATTTAGGGGAAAAAAAAAGGAGAATCTATCACCTCTGGAAGAAGGGTGAGGTAATGTGGGAGGACTATAAGGATGTCACGAGGTCATGTGGGGAGAAAATTAGAAGGGCAAAAGCCCAACCATAATTTGATTTGGCTGCTACAGTTAAAGGCAACAAAAAAAGTTTCTATAAATACACTGGCAGCAAAAGAGAGGGGCAGGGAGTGTCTCCATCATTTGTTGAGTGCAGAGGGTAGTGTAGTGACAGGGGATGAGAAAAAGGCGGAGGCACTTAATGCCTTCTTTGTCTTCAATATCAAGACCAGTTGTCCTCAGGATACCCAGCTCCCAGAGTTGGAAGCTGGGGATGGGGAGATAAGTGAAGCCCCCATAATCCATGAGGAAATGATCAGTGACCTGCTGTGCCAATAAGACACTCTCGAGTCTGTGGGCCCTGATGGGATCCACCCCAGGGTGCTCTGCCAGAGACTCTCAGGATGCAGCACAAAAATGCTGGCAAGATCCACCTACAAACACAACATTTTCCTTTGCAGTGGAAGACAGCAGGCAGCAAGACACTGCTGCAAGACCCCCACTCCCACCTGATGAAGAAATCCAAAGCAGATTCCCAGGAGAACCAGGGAACTCGGTTCATTTCCAAACACAGATGACTTAGCAAAAGCTTTCCTAAAACTTTCCCCAGCAAAGAACCACTCATGAAATCTGTAAATCCTTCTAAGTCTCTTAAAATATAGAAAAGGAAGAGTGGGAGGAAAGAACTAAAGAAATCTGAGCCTCTTGTTAACAAATCTGGAGGAATTTTTTGCAATATGTGCCTGGCTATGAACTTTTTTGTGGTGTCTGGATTTGGGAGCCTTTGTACTTAAGGCAGCTGTATCAGGAAAAGATGAGCTAATCTCATTGATAACAGCAGTCTGCCATTTCCCACAGGTTTTTTTTTCTCCAAACCCCTGTTTTTGCTCTACTCTGGTAATGGATTAAAAAAATAAAACAAACCACCCTCAAAACTAAGATATTTCTGGCAAAGCCTCAACAGCTGAATTTGGATGGAATGAGCCAACAGATGTGATTCATGTTTCTTGTTTTGAAGTTGACCTGTGGGAACTTGGCACTTCTTTATTTGCAGCACAGAGGAACCTTTATGGAACAGTGGAGCATCAGCAAAGCAAAATCACTGATGGGGTAAATTGGCAGGAATTTGGGAGGAGGGGGGAATGTATTTGCCCCTGGGGCTGCCAGTCTCCACAAGAGCCTGGCAGTCACAATCCTATGTCCATCAGCCTGTTTTTTTTAAACCCTGTGGACAGCCAAGAAACCTTCACCTTCTCCTGAGGGCACCTTAGCAAAAATACCTTCCATCAGAGATGCTGTCTGGGCTTCTGAGAAGCTAAAATAATACCTCTCTGGGGGGGACAGCACAGCTCCAGTGACTGGGATCTCCTTGCTTGTGAGACTTAGACAAGTTTAATGCTGGTTACAGTAAGCTGTAAAAGAACCTCTCCTGGTTCTGCTGTTCATCTGTAGCCTGTGGGAGGGATCCTGTGAGCCCTCATCATCATTAGGAAAAGCCCTGCATGTTCCCAGTGCTGGGAAAACACTTTCATGGAGCCACAGAGTTTTAAACCACATTCAGATGAATAGAAATAAAGCACACTGCTTGGCAAGCCAGCAAATTTACCCTTCACACAGAGAAGCCTGAGTTTCTACCCCCAGGAGGTCTTTGTAGGTAGGTACAAAGCAGCACCAGTTCCCCTGAGAGTGAAACACTGTCCTCTGAAGCCTGCTGAGAGCTGCTTTGTGATACACTGCATTTGGGCAAGAACAGGAGTTTGGCTTCCACCAAGAGAGAAGGGAGCATAACACAAAGACAAAGCCTTGACTGGCAACAGCCAAAACAACCTGGAGACCCCAACCCTGTTGGAACAAGCATTAGGGACTTCAAACCATATAGTGAAGCAACTTTGGTAGTATTTCCAGCAGTCACAACACTTCTTTTAAAGCAGGTATTTGATGATAGCTAATGACGTGTCCTTTCCTGCATTAGTTAGGCAACAAGTTGGTGCCTGGTATTTTTCAGCTCAGAGATCATCATCAGAAATCCTGATAGCTTTTTTTTTTTTTTTTTTTTAATGGGGGTTGGTGCTTTGAGGTTGTTTTTCTGCCTGGCTTGAGCTGAGCCATGCAACCCTAATTCTTTATGCCAGCTGGCTTTGCATGGCAGTGGGTACCACACTCCTCCTGCCCCAGGTCCTAGCTGGCTGCAAACAGCCTCAGTCTGTGCACTGCAAATTGAATTTCAGCCTACATTCCTGAAGCCACCAATTCCTTAAGAGGCTCTTCTGAACATCTGTGCACAGCTGTGTGACAGCAGTGACAGAGGGCAGCTCCCCAGCTCTCAGAGCAGCCTCCCTCACTGCCAAGGGGCCACCAGAGGAGGCACCCCAGTCTGCCTGTACCTGCCCCACCAGCAGGCTTCTGCCTTGTGTCTGGACCTGCCTGCCTGCAAGACCTGGCAGCAGACCTGAGCCACATTTTCATAGGCAGAGAGCAAACAGACAATCCATTTAAAGGCAGTCTTGGAAAGCAGATGGAAAACTTCACAGCCTCCACCCCCTGCATCCTCACCACTGAGATTAGCTACCAAGAGGCTGCTGGGACACACAGGTAGAGATGGGATGTGGGCAGTGGTGCCCTGACAGGGAGCAGGGCAAACCCAGGGCCAGCTATGAGTGCAAGAGTGAGGGCAAAGCCAGTAGGGTGCACCATGGCATCACTGCCTGCTCCCCCAGAGCAAAGGGAAAGGCAGCTTTTTCTGCTGGCACAGCACCAAGAGCAGCCAGGCAGCTCCAAGGAGTTGGCAATCAAGTAGGATGCCTTTTTCCAGACAACCCCAACAGTCCTGCCCACGGAAAACCCACTCCAGAAAGGACCAGCTGGATCCCTCCATCTGCCAAGTGCAGGTAGAGCAAGGGTTATTTCCATCCTTTCAAACTTCTCAACTGTGTCTTCCTTTGCCCTCCAGCAGGAAGTTTTGGCTGCAGCAGAAATGATTTTTTTCTGCATGGCTTCATGATTTTTGTACAAAACACAGACATCACATCTGAGAGGTCTGGGAAACAATCAAGGACAAGGTCAAGGCGAATTCTGCAGGGCTGAGAGCGTGCTCATTCCTTTTGCTATTTAATATCAAAGAAAGATCCAACAGGATGTGCAAAAGAAGGCTTCCCTCTCCAGCTCCATTTGAACAAAAACAAAAAAAAATTCCAAGAACAATCAAACACAGTTAGGATCCACTGCTGGAAACATGTTTCTGGATCTCTTCTCAGATATTCTCTTGAAAGGCTGCTCACTCTTGGACTGAAAGCACATGGTCCTCATAGTCCAGCGAGGGCATGCAGACACCTCAGAGCCCATCTGCCACAAGCAGGAAGCTCAAGTGCCCTGTCACTCAAGGATTTCCTTCTGTGTAAAAGCTGTCACACAAATGACTGATCCTGCCTGTTTGTGGTCTCCCTGTGCTGTATCCCACCCTAGATAGTACCTTAAGGAAATTGCATCTCTTTGTGGTGGGAAATGGCAAAAGCCAGAACTTCCACTCTTTGACAACCACAATATTCAGGTTTCTTCTAGAAACCTAGAAAAGTGCTGTCTCCTATATGGAAAGATACTGGAAGAGGCTACACCCCATAGGGCTGAAAGGATGGATGTTCTCTCCTGTCAATGTCTCAAAATCCATGTGGAGATTACAACTCCCCACCCTTCCCACCCAACACTCCTAAGTGCCTGGAAGCCCTGAGGGATACAGAAATACTTCCAGATGTCTAGCACAGTTGTGGGATGAGTCCCTGCCTCTGCTGCAAGCCTCAGAGCAGTGCATATTACCAGAAGGTCCACAGCACAAGGAAGGTTCATGCAGCCAAGGAAAATCTCTGAAGGGTCAGTTGTGACACCAGTGCTGAGCAGCCCACGTCCATCCTGCTCCCTTCCCTGAGATGCCGGGTCAGAGCTCTCCCAGCAGCAGGAGCCAGAAGAAGAATGCTCCCCTGAATGATGGAGGATAGAACATTTTGCCAGTTGCTCTGCACCACACACTCCATCAAATTCTTTAACAGCCAACAGCCTGCAAAGGTGTTTTGCTGCAGATCTGCACACATGAAGAGACCTTCTCCAAGGAAGGGATGCAATTTGTGCATGGAATGGCGGTCCCACTCTAAGATCCCTCTTCAGCAAAGCTGCTGCCGTGATGACCAGAGGACAGAAAAAGCCTCATGGGATGGGACCTGTTGGAGGCTGGCAGGTCAGTGGCCTTCCACATCCCCTGCTCAGTGGCTCATGTCTGCATTGACCTCATCAAACTCTATCTCCATGGTCTGGATCAAAGCCCCACTAGGTCAAACCAGTCTGGGACATACATTAGGAAGTGCAGCCAAGGGTTGGGACAGTATCTTATAAGTACCAATACCTATTTTGCAAGGAACTTCCAATTGACTTTGGGCAAGACAAGTGAGCACACAGCCTTCTTCTCAAGTACACACCTGAAGCATGACATCTTTCAAACCCATCTGCTTTCTTGTCTGGGCTGGCAGAGCCAAGAAGCAGCGTGCATTTTAGGATTCCTGAGGCCACTGGCAGGAAAGGCTCCTTCCAGACACTAGACAGAGGCATGGACTGAGGCCATTCTCATTTCATTCCACATCACCCTGAAGGCTGAAATTCTTTCCCTCCAAGAGTTAATACACTGTTTCTGGCTAATATATAAGCCTAATGTTTTGCACAAGGTTTGTGAAAAGCCACACAGGGCATTTAATGGACAACATCAAAGAGCATAACCCAGTCCTCACCCAGTCCTTCATGCCTGCCTTGGGAGTTTCAGAAACATTTTTCTGCAAACATACTTGGCCTCAGTTATGAGAAGCAAAAGAAGGAGGAGGTGGAGGTTGTGACCTGCACATACTGTGTTTATGAGAACACTCCTCCACCAAAACAGCACTGGCGCTGCAATCTTGTCCTTGAGATGTTTAGTATACGGTTTGCATGCTATGTCTAACCCCTCCCTCCCAGTGAAAACCACTCTCAGAGGCCAGAATTTCTAGTAGAGACTCCGCAGCAGAACAATTTCTTCCTTGAGTACCATCCCTAAGAAAAACCTTGGGGTGAATCAAGCTCCTGGTTGGAAATGCTGTAAGTGCAAACCGCTACGTGCAGCTCACAGGAAAGTCACTGCTTGTTTTCCTTTCGAACCAAAGTGAGCCAGTGAATGTTGGCTCTGAATTTCCGTGGCTTTCACATCCATTTAATCATTTCCTTTCCTCTCTGCTTGCAACTGTCCTGGGCAGAACACTCCCCTGGATAGCTCACCCTCTTTGTTCCATCTCACAGCAGCCCGAATTGTAAGCTTCAGGCAAAGTATGAAAAGTGGGAGCGTGAAGTTCCAGCACCGCTGGAAGCCAACAGTGAGTGCCCAAGTTCCTCTGCGTTTCTGGGGCTGGTCCGAAGTGTTCCTCCAAGTTTAGGCAGCGCCATCCGACTGGGACTCTCCAGTCCATTTAAGGTGGGTCTGAAATCACGTCCATTTTACAAAGAAGCACCCCGAAGGGATAAAACGGCGGCAGGAGGAGCGCTCGGGAGGCGCAGCCTTTCCCCCGTGAAGCCGGGCAGCCGAGCGCGCATCCCCCGTCCCGCAGCCCGCCCGCCCCGCTCCCCGCCCCGCACCTTGCTCGCAGGCTCCCTTGCTGCGCTGGCTGATGGCGGGCTCGCCGCGGCTCTGTGCGCGCAGGCTGGCGGCGCGGAGCTGGCAGCCGCTGCCGTAGGTGAGCCCGTCGCTGCCGCACACCGGGTAGC
>VZRX01015398.1:409181-426218 GCA_013398075.1 Notiomystis cincta | reverse complement strand
CCAGCGGGGCACCGCCGCCATCCCGCGGCCGCCGGACCCTCCCTCCGCACGGCCGGCCGGGCTCTCCGCGCGCGGTCCCTCCCGGCCGTCCCGCACTCCGCTCCGGCATCGCGTCTGTCCCTTCTTTTTTCTCCAGCAGAAAGCAAAACCACTATAGGAGCGGGTTGACAGCCGGCTGAACGCGAGCCGGCTGTGCCCCGGGGGCCAAGAAGGCCAATGGCATCCTTGTCTGGGTCAGTAAGTGCGGCCAGCAGGATCAGGGCAGAGATCGTCCCTCTGTACTCGGCACCTGGAGTGCTGCGTGCAGTTCTGGGCCCCTGACTACAAGAAAGACATTGAGGTGCTGGAGCATGTCCAGAGAAGGGCAACAAAGTTCGTGAGAGTTGTATCAAGATCATATCTTATGAGGAGGGGCTGAGGGAGCAGGGTTTGTTTAGAAGGTTCAGGAGGCGCCTCATCGCTCTCCACAACAGCCTGAAAGGAGGCTGTAGGGAGGTGGGTGCTGGTCTCCTCTGCCGTGCCTGCAGTGAGAGGGTGAGAGGAAAAGGCTTTAAAATGAGGCACAGGCGATTCAGATAAGGTATTTGAATTATTTTTCACTGTTAGGGTGGTCAGGCATTGAAATAGGTTGCCCTGGGAGGTGGTGGAGTCACCATCCCTGGAGGTGTTTAAAAGGCATCTGGAGCTGGTGCTGGGTGATGATTTAGTGGTTTAGGGGTTACAGTAGTAGTGCTGGGTGGATGGTTGAACTTGATGATCTCAAAGGTCTCTTCCAGCCTTGATGGTTCTATGATTCTTCCCACGCTCCCATGCTCAGCTCACAGCCACTGGCTGTGAGGGGCTGCAGGGGTGCCAGTGAGTATGTCACATTCCTTCAGAAGTGGAGGCAAGGAAGAAAAGGAGAGCTGTCTGGTTTCTGCTGTCCATACCTGGGACAGCATTGTTTTCTGCTGCCTTCTTTTACCTTAGCTTGTGGCTCCTGTCCTGGAATGGCTCCTGAACAGTCTCCTAGAGTGGGGGGCTACTGCCACCAGCAGAAACTGGGATTATTCCTCAGGCAGCACTGGGCAATTCTGCTGTCAAAACAATGTCCCAAACGTGCCAAACCCAAAGCACCACGGTGCTGATAAACCCCTCAGGCAGGGGCAGCAGGGCAGCACACTCTCTGCCCTCATGCCTGCCTGTGCCACCTGCAGGAGCTGCCATCTCCTGCAGGGCAGTCCAGGTCCTGATGATGTTTGGCCTCAGTTCTGCCAGGGCCTGCACAGTGGGTGCTGCTTTGGCACTCTGGGGAGGAGAAGGACAAAGGTAGTTGGTGTCCCATGCTGTGGTACTGAAGGATGTGGCACAACAGATTGGGTTGCCAGTGGCTGAGCCCTGCTGGGTGGCCCCCAGGTCACTGTGTCCCTTCCCATGGAGAGAGCAGCTGAAGCTGTGGCTCAGGCCAGCTGTGAGGGGCTCTAAGTTCCCCATGCTCCTAAATCTGCCCTGGAGGGATTGACCCCCTCATGCCTGTTCAGCTGCTGATGCTGTGGGAACAGGCTCCCACTGCATGCTTCCTTGGCTCCCTGGGGCTCAGCCTGAGACATTCCTCCATTTCTCCTGGGACCGTGGTATCTGCTTACATGTCCTTGGATTTCTCCATTCCTCTCACTCTGGAAGTGCTCCATGCTGTTCTCCTGGGAGAAGGACTGCCCTCATAAGCAAGCAGTACCCCAGACTTGAGCAGTTTTACACATTCTGGTTGTTGTTGTGCTGTGTTTTGCTTTGGTTTGGGTTTTATGGGTAATTCACTAGAGAAGTGATGGAAAGGGGTGAAATGGACAGAGAGAGACATCTGTCAAACCCAATTCTAGCTAGGAAAACCATTTTGCACGGTTCACCTTTTTCTCTGTCTCCTGCCAGTAGCCAGGCATCTCCCTCACAGGCCCTTAGATTCCTATTCATCTGAGTATCACAAGCCCAGATACTCTTGGGCAGAGAACCGCAGGGAGTTTAATTAACCTGCAGCAGCTTACCAGAGCAAGCCTTTCTGACATGATATCACTGTCAGCAGTCCACTTGGCAGGAGGAAGAATGTATCTCTGAAAGGAGGACATCAACACATTTCCTTTCTTTTCTTCCCCTCGAATCTCTTCCTTTCCATGCCCGGAGCCAGGCAGTGCTTGGAGCAGTTTTTCCTCGCAGGGAGGAGTCCTTAGTTCATGCTTTGGTGCAGAAGGACCTCTAGTGTCCCTTCCCCGCTCATGCTTTGGCATCACCGCTCTAGCTCGGTATTTAGCGATCTGGAGACTTGCCTGCATACAGTGGAAGGAGATAGGATCCGCAAAGCGTGTGAAGGGAAGTGGCTGGGAGAGACAGGGCTGGGTTGCTCCTCCCTGGGCAGAAGTCAATTACTGTATGCTCCAGCTTCACTTCACTTCGCTTTGCTTTCATGGCTCTTCCACATCCTATTTTTTTCACCTCAGGGACCTCTGGGTGCCTCTTTGTGCACCACAGGCTGCTCCATTTAAATACATTACATTAGATCCTCCTGCTGTCTCAGTAATGAATTTTCCACTGCATTTCCGTGAACCAGTATAAATATCCAGATTTGTGTCATGCTTTTTGGGACTTTTGTACACTGCCCCACCAAAATCTCTGCTTAGCATCCAGCAGCACAAAATTCTCATAAACAGATTGAATTTAATTCATCAGTGGCAGCTATTAGGAATACAACAAAACTGATCTTATGTGTTTTGATCTGTTTCATCATTCACATGGGTATCTCTTATTTCATCACCAAGATTGTCCTGCAGGCATCACTCCAGTGAGACAGTGTGGGAGGTAGGGCAGGCAGGGTGGTCCTTCTGGGAGGGAGGAAGCTTTGACGACGAGGGAGATTTAGCAGAGGCTATGTGAGAATGGAAGCAGATGGCTTTTAGATGTTGATGTATTTCCAAACTGAGCGTCGCACTTGCGGTTTGACTTCCCCCAGCCAAGCAGCTCCTCAGGGTTCGCGTGGGCTCTTAGCTGGGATACAGCTGAGCAGCAGAGTAGGTCTCTCGACTCTCCACGGGACGGACACGAGTGGATCACTCTCCGAAGTGAATAGGGCACGTTCTCCACATGGAAGACCCCGGCATCCCTCCACTCGCCTTCTGCTTTGCCCTCTCCTCCCGCCTGGGCAGCAGCACCTCCGCAGGCTGAGGAGAGCCGGGAATCCACTGGAGCCCAGCAGCTCACGGCTTTTCACCGCAGGAGTCAGAGTTTCCCAGCTCCGGGTTCCCAGATACCGGGAATGCCTCCCGCTCCTCCTCCCGCTGCCGCAGCCCCTGCAGAGTTTCGGTTTCCATTTCCCCGGCGCGACGTTCCCGGCGCTGCCCGGACACTCCCGAGCTGTCAGCGGGCGAAGGATGGCGAGGGGACGGCGGCAGCGGGGCCGGAGGAGCGGCACGGGAGGTACGGACGGGCGGGAGCGGCGGTCGGGGGGGCCCTGGGGCATCCCCGGGGATGGATCCGCGCGTGGGCGAAGACGGGTCCGTGGAGGTGGAACGGCTGAAGTTGCAGTAAACTGATGCTGGGGCCACTCGGGGACGGGGAGCTTCTGCATGAGGGGCTTAGAAGTGTCCCAGTGCGCTGCACTCGGAGCGAGGGAACTGGAGGGAGGAAGAACATGCCGGGGAATAGACAGGGATTTTCCTCTCAGGTTCCATGTCTGATGTGTGAGAAGGGTGGGCAGCGAGTCTCCAGGGGTGTTAGGTTTGCCTTTCACTCTTGGCCATCCTGGCTCTCAGACACTTGAACTGGAGCAGAGCCACATGCGAGTAACTGAGTCCCTGATGCCTCTAGGTCGGGAGAGCACCTGCAGCCCCTCAGCTGTAGACAAGGAGGTACTTCCTTCTGCTGTAAAGAGGCAATGAGTGAATTTTCCATCATTGCTTCTCCAGCATCTTGTGAAATGCTTGACTTGAAGACATCCTATCCCCAAGGCTGTCACAAGTCTGGGGCGGCCAGATGCCTCAGGAAGCGCTTTGTCTCCCTCAGACACTCTCCACAGATGTGCAGAAGCAACAGACTGTGCTTCTGCTGCTGTTTCACTGGCTGGCTTGGGATCTGGTGGCACAGCAGCCTAAGAGATGGAGAAAAGTCTTTGAGTGTAGAGTTGTACAGCATGAAACAAACCAGTGGGTAGGCAGGACACTGAAACCCTAAGGGGCCTGAGAAAATAAGTCACACACACTTGTCTCACTTTTTCCTGAGAAGCAGAAGCTCTTGCTTGAAAGCAGTAGCACAGGGAGATCTTGGGGAGGGGGCCAAGGTGGTTAAAGTGCCTGCTGCCATAGCATGACCGTGGTGTCTGTCTGTGTGTCCTGCAGAGCACACACAGTCGCAGAGGAATGAGGAGGTGGAGTGCTCAAACCATGACGCGACACATCAGCTCATTCTCTCCCCTAACGGGGAGCTGTCTGAACACTGGGCTGAAGCTTCAGCAAACTGCCCCAAGACAAGGTAAGAAGCTTCCACAGGGTGGAGGTATGGATGGCAATGGCCAGCAAATGCAGCCTGCAAGGTAACATCCAAGAGTTTGAGGCATATTCCTGTTTGTAGAGAGGGAACTGGAACACATACCTTCCTAGTACCCAAAACTTTATCTTCTCTTTTAACCCAGACAGAAATGCACAGATTTTGAGCATGACACCGAGATCTGAGCTGCTTGGGATGCACGAGATGGGTTTCTCTCAAACTTAGTAAGGATCAGTAGAATATACCACAGCAATGCAGATGGCTTGCAAACCACACACGGTTTGGGAAGGCTGCAGGTGAAAGACACAAGCATGTCTGAACCTTACCACCTTCTGATTAAGCTGTGAGGGTAACCATCATCTACAAATGGTCCAGCACTTTGCTGCGTGACTTTCTGCTATTTTGCCCAGTGCAAGATAACAGAATCAGGCTAAGCATGGTTCTTTTCCAGCTTCTCATGGAGCAAAACCACAATCAAATCAGTTTGCCCTGCAACAGCAGGCCAGCATAAGAGAAGGGTGAATCATCTTACAGGTGGCCTATATTTTTCCACATATTTCCTGCTAAAAGAGATAGGGTTTGGTGAGCAGAGGATCTTTGTCCTTTACTTTGTCTCATGACACAGCATCTATTTATTTTGATTTTTTTTCCCTTATTTTTGTAGGATGGTGCAAGAAATGGGAAACCGAAATATTGTTCAAATAGCGTGTGGAGACCAGCATGCCATGGCACTATCCAGAGGTAGTCTCTTTCAAGAACACTTTTCCTCCAAACAGGAGTCACCCTTGCTCTGAGAAGGCAGTGTTTGCACTACTTGCAGTAGTTGGTGACACCACTATAGAGTAATGAGCAGTGAGGACACAAAGTGCACTGGCTGTCAGTGCTGCTCCTTCCTCCCAGCACTCACAGAGCTGCATCTCTCCCTGTCTCTCCCCAGTTCCTGAGCACTGCCTCTCCACAAAGGTGTGTTATGGAGAGCAGCTGTGGCTGCCGCACTCTGTGGTCACCAGACCTGCTCATTCTTAAGTTGTAACATCTTTCTGGTTGGGAACTTTTTGCAAGTATGACTTTAGAGTTGGAAACACCTGGCCTTTATTCTTGCTGTGCTGAGTCACATGGGACTGTCCCAAAGAGGTCAGAAGCAAACAGAAATTTGGCCACACATGATGCTCTTGCCCTGGAGCTAGGTCCCTGAAAACAACACTGAGTTTTGCTCCTACTCCCAAAGTGCAAACACTCAAGGGGAGCAGTGAGGCTGAGCTGTTTTCTTTTGTTCTGTGTGTGTGAAGGGGGTGAACTCTTCACCTGGGGCCAGAACAACCACGGACAGCTTGGAGTAGGGCGCCAAACCACGCTTACTCCCAACCCACAGCTGGTGGAAAGACTAAAGGGTGTCCCACTTGCTCAAATTGCTGCTGGAAGAGCTCACAGCACCGCCGTGTCACTCTCTGGAGCTGTGTACTCCTGGGGAAAGAACAGTTTTGGACAGCTGGGACTTGGAGACACGAGAGGTAAGGAAAGAGAGGAGGGTGTTTTCCTGGCCAATGAGCTCACCAAATCACTCCTCAGTATTGTCAAGCTCCTGTGGAGCAGTAGTGGACAATAAGGTCTTTTGAAGAAAGCATACCTGGATAAGTTCTCTGTTTCCTGATGAGGAAAGGCAACCAGGAAAGGAGTTGTTTTTCTATAGAGAACTTGCAATCATTTTATGTGGCTAATTGGATAGTGTGGGCTCTTAAAACCTCTGAGGTCTTACAGGTCTATTTCCACTCCTCTCTTCTCTCCAGGAAGTCTTGCATGAAAGAAATCTATTTTATATTTTTTTATCCTCTTCAATTCTCTGTAAACACAAGGTGAGAGGAGAATTTAAAGAGTTACCCTAGACAAACAGAACCTGAAGACAGCAGAATCTAATCTGAATGAGTCCACATCCTTGAGAATCAGATATTTTGAAGCCAAGTACCATTTGGCAAGCAGATATGAAAGTACTGCATTTTGTTCCAGACTAAAATAAATGAAAATAAACTAATAAGAAAAAGAACATTATGAGAAAGAGTATGTTATACTGGAAGGAAAACAACTCAAACCAAGCTGTAATTACATGAATTGCTGTAAGAGAGAATTGAAAAGCACTTAATCCTCCTGTTTTCTAGCTTTTGTCTTTATATGAGACCCTCCAGTACTCTTTCAATTTAGCAGTATTATTATCTTCTGTCCAGACAGGGACTGCCCAACATATGTTGGAGCTTTAGAGCACTGGAAGACTGTATTTATCTCATGTGGGGCAGATCATACTGCAGCTCTCTCCAAGGTGAGTCTGAAATGGAAAGTCAGCATCTGAGACCTCACCTTGTGAGAAAAGATACACTGGTAAAAGTCAGCATGGAGAAATTGGGATGGTAATACCTGCTTCTACCTGAGCCTGAAGGTGATCCTTGAGGGATGTTATCTAAGCTCTTGGGAAAACTGCTCTTTTCTCATATTCCTGTCACCTGCATGCAACCTTTTGCAGGGATATAGTGAATGGGAATCCTGAGGCAAAGAGGTGCAGTTCAACTCCCAGTACTTCTTGAAAACATTTTTAATAGAACACTGGGGACTTCAGAAGATGTGAACAACATCTGATTCACTAGGGTTTACTGATAAAAGTAAAATTCTTAAGCAACAGGGAGTTATTCTCAAGAGTTAAATTGTTTTTATCAGGAGCTAAATGATTTGGACTTTACAGTGTATGATCCAGCTTGATGCAAAGTGACCCCTACTCATATTTGAATCAGGGATGTTTGAATCAAGTCCCATATAACATGTTGTGTCTTGCTGGCTCTCATTCTTGGTTGTGACCATTTGATTGTGGTTAATAATGCAGTGATCCTGCTGTTTGTTTCTTCATTTCAAGGAGGGGCTGGTGTGCACCTTTGGAGCAGGATGGTGTGGCCAGCTGGGTCACAACTCCACCCGGAATGAACTGCTGCCTCGTGTGGTGGCTGAGCTGTGGGGAGCAAGGGTTTCACGCATTGCCTGTGGCAGGTAAGAAGTGCCAATGACAGGTCTTCTAAGGTCCAGGCCTTAGGGGAATCACTGAAGAACAGAGCAGAAGGGAGTCACCTTATCCCTGTATCACAATAGATCAGTGCTGTCAGAGTATCCATCCACTGTTCGAGTATAAGCCATCCTCCTGCCAGAGCCCCAGGTAGAGCAGAACCCTCAGCTCCCGGCGAGCAGGGGGAGAGAGCTGCAAAAACCAGAAGCCCTTGATCTTCTTCTCTTTCAATAAACAAATTGTGGGTTTGTACTGGGTTCCAAAGGGCAAAGAACTGTCCAAAACCTGCATCGTGAAGGTCACTGAATCCCCATCTAGATTGACAAACTGGTAAGTTCTTAATAAGAATTGAAGAGCAGTGATAATTACCCAGTTACTCTTTGCCCTTCTGGAACTGGGCCAGAAAAAGTCTCCTGACAACTCATCTGGGCTTGGTATCTGACTCAGCAGCTCAGAAGCTGCACTTTAAAAATGGAAGAGTGTGAAGCAAGCAATGTCTAACACTATTTTTGTATGTGGAACCGAGGTAAATCACAAACATTAAAGGACAGTATAGGAAATCTGAGTCCATATATGTCTTTATTGATGAATGTTTATGTAATGAAGACTTCGAACAGTTTGGCTAAAGGGATTCTTTATCTGGACTGTCAGGACTTTTAAAGATAAGCTTCAGGTCTACACTCTGAAAATGTATCTGTCAATTTTATTCTGTCTTGCCCAGTGGTTTTTGCTTACTATGACTTTTTTTACCTGAACAGACAACACACTCTGGTCTATGTCCCTTCCTTGGACAAATTCTATTTCTTTGGTTCTGGTGAAGAAGGACAACTGGAAGATGAGAAGAAGCCCAGTCAGTTGATACCAATTCCCATCAATTCACCAGTGAATACTGGAAAATCCAGCCAGGGTAATGACCACTGCAAATGTATACAATCTATATTTGTTTCTTCCATGGAGATTTTACTTTCTTGATTTTGTGTTTACGCTGAAAGGCAAACATTATGTCTCATGCTTGCTTGGCCATCCCAACAAATTCTACCATGAATTATTCCATTTGCTGCTTGATTTTCATGGGTAATGGCCTCATAAAATCAAACTTTCAAAAGAGAACTACTACCTGAAGGGTTTTTTTGCTGTTCCAGTTTTGTGCACTTAACTCTCTGAAGATAATGACTGTCTCTTCAGATGTTCCTATGACAATAATTTTGTTCTTTCACAGAAAAGAATGCATCAAAAGAGAGGATTAAAATTACTGCAGGAGTAAACCAAAGTTTTGCCCGTTGCAGTGTGGAGAACAAGGTATGTGCACATTTGATCACAGGTTCTGATTTCACCACTGTTCACATTAACTACTGAAAACATTTGGATTTTCCATCGTGCTTGTAGCACTCCAATCTTACATATGTCTATTGCAGGTTTTTTCTGTGCTTACCTACAAACTAACTTGTATTGCAATTATATATGTTCTGTGGTTCATGCATCTGGATCATGCTGGATGACCATTAATTTGTTCATACTTACAATGAAATCTTCTTGTAATGATTGGCTTGAAAAAAAGAATCCTATCTGCTACACTTTTAAATTTGTCAATATTTTCATTTCACACAGAATTCCTATTTGAATGGAATTGCCACTCTGGAGGATAAAGAAGTGGATACATGGATTTCTAATTCTAAATGTTGGACGAGTGTAAAAGAGTAAATCAGAAATTTCCTATTTGGGTTTGGTTGTTTTTTGTTTTTTTCCTGATACATTATTTTCTCTAAAAATTATTCTTCTTTGGAGGCTATTGTGGGAACTGTTGTTCAAGAGTTCAGCCAAGGCACAATCTTGCACCAGCACTTCTCACCTAGTTTTTGCACAGGAAAAAGAGATGTTGATAAGCAACAGGAGCAGAGCAGATGTACTGCATGGTCTCAGAAGCCTGTCCTCTTCTTGCACAGAATGGTTGTTAAGTTAATGAGGAGCTGACAAGTTAAATCAGTGAAAGACCCTGCCTGCAGACCGAGGTCTTGTTCAAAAAGCCCAACTGGAATGCTAACATTTAAAAATCAGTGGTCACTTCTTTAATTACCCCTTTTCAAAAGCAATATGTATATACCACTGTGGGAGGCCTTACACTTAAGAGTCTTTCGCAGGTTTTATATGGGAAGTTATTTTCTTCGGGAAAGTCTGACTCCAGCTGCTGATTTTGAGCATTTCAAAAGCTTGGCTAACCTGGCGCTAAACGTCTCCCTGACCACTTTCAGAACAGTTTGGATCACGTGAAAAGTGGTTGTTGAGAGGGTGAGAGAGAGAGAGGGTTCTTTCCAGGACTCAATAGGAAGGGCCTGACAGCGAATTGCGTGATAAAATAGTTGCTTCAATAAGAACAGAACCAGGAATACAGGGAGTGAGTAAGTCTAACATCCCTTCAGTTTCTGGGAACCCAGCTTTTGTGCAGCAATAAACTGACAGCCTGATGGATTTTCCCTCCTCATGCTACCAAGATCCTGTCCGTGGAGGCGATCCTCCTCCCTCCCACGCTGCAGTGCCTTTTATTTTGCACAACAAACAAAAGCAGCTAATGTTCTGACCTGTCAGGAGAAGGCATCTCCATGATAACACCCAGCAGAATGGAGCACTGGCTGGCACGGGGCGCTTAAGCAGGTTCCCCTACAAGGCTCAGGAGAGCGGAGATGGCTTGCCAGAGATCATGAGGACAATGTCTCCTGCCACAGTGACAAAGAAGTGGTGCCAGGAAAAGTTTTGTGTGGTCAGGTGCAGACACACATTTTTTGTTCTTTCAGAGATAAAAACCTGAAGTTGAAAGGATTTAATTTTTGTGGTTTTTTACTATCAGGAACATCGGACTGATCTTTTCATCTGAGGCTTGCATCAATGGAAGCTTCCTGGACAAAAGGTAGCACATACTGACTTAGACATAACAGAATATATTGGCTGTGTGTAAACAGACCAGAAAGTGTTATTTTGGGTTACATATGTAGAAAATATTAGTTTTATCTGAATTTGCAAGAAGCAAGTCTTTATTTTTCAAAGCTCAAGCTAATAATAAGATTTTTACAGCCCTGGTCCTACTGAAATGTGCTAGAGAAGTTCACATTTTAGAAGATTATCCTTCAGTGATATTTTAGTGATGGTAATCCCTTCAGGCAATATTACAGCTCTCAAAGGATCCGTAATAGCTCCTTCTGGCACTTAAGTGGAAGTCATTTTAGGGTGAAACACAGGAGTCTACCATTAATAGTTCACAACTACAGACAGACCAGAGACAGAAAGGACAGAATATTAATCAGGTCACAAAATAGTGGCCTGTGTTGTCTATCATCTTAGGATATGAAATTATATCCACTGAAGCTGGGGCTGAACTTTCCAAGTATTTTCTGATATTTCTGATATTACAAGGCTTCATTATTCAGTCAGTAGAAAAAACATTAATTAGTGTTCTTTTTTTTTTTGTTATGTTGTGACAGAGACAAACATTTCAAAACTTCCAGAGAAGTCTCAGGTATAGACATGTCAGAAGTGAAACGTTTTTACAAGAAGATCAATAAAAACCTAACAGTCTACCAGGAGGTAAGGATTTGATCTAAGGATGCTCACTGCACAGATACTAAAGAGCTTTGGATTTGTGCATGAAACTTAGGAATTTCATGCCAACCTAATTACTTTGGCAAAACATAATTGCATTTTAACCCTTGTCTCTTTTTTTTTCCCCTCTGAAGGTGCAAAAGGAGATTAAGAAGTTACTGCCATCATTGTCTTCCTCTCCCATCTCGCCTGAAAATTTCAGAGTCTACTTGATCTTGCCTTTCCTTCTGCACGAGGAGGATGGACACTCTCTGACTCTTCTGGCTCAAGCCATCATGAAGCTCAAGCCAAAGGACTTGCAAATTCTTGGTAGGGTTTTATGATGGTAGAACCGAATTATTTAAATGCTTGGTCATTTTTTTGCTGCAGAACAAATGTTATTATTGCTGATGTAATGTGTTCCAGAGCTTGAAAGAATTGCTTTTGATAGACATTGAAACATGGGGACTATGCAGCAAAACACAAGAATTAAAAAAATTCTATCTGAGGTTTACTCATTTTTGTAGTGAAAGCTTAAATTTTTTTGTTTGTTTGTTTAATTCATTTGATAAAAAGAGAAAAAGCAGCTTCCTGCACAAATTGCTGTGATTTGTATGTTACCTGTGACCTCACTAGCTGTTTTCTTTACAGAATGTCTGTGGTCAAATCAAGAAACATCCTTTTTCGAGGAGCTAGTCATTCTTTATCAGAGGGTTTCCCAGAAAAACCTGTTTCAAATTCTCAAGGACTTCAAAGCTGAGAGGCCAAGCTGCTCCTTCAGCCTGCACCCTCTGCAAATACTGCAGAGGCTTTACCAGGTGAGAAAGTGCTTGGATCCCGGGTAGATGGGATGTATCAATGTAGCTTAGGCTATTTAAATGGTTCTCACTTGTTGAATCCTCTGGGTTTGACACTGCTTCAGGAATCTCTTTGGCTCCACACCAGCACAGTTTTGAAGGAGTCCTGCTTGAGTTGTGCCAAACTGGAAATGAAGAGCTAAAGCATGCTATAGCTGCTGGCAGGGGGAGGAATGCTTTCACTGGTGTCAGGAGTGCATCCATGGATGCCTACACAGCTATGGATGTGGTGTCCTCTATGTAACATGCCCATTCCCTTTCTGCTGAGGAGATCCCTCACACCAGTAGCTCCTCAGAGCATTTAAAAGACAACCTATCTGCTTGGCACATTGTGGCTGCCACAGTAATGCTCTGCGATGCTTTAAGAGCCCGTTAACCTGACAAATTCTCTGGAGTGACACCATTAGAACCTCTTTAGCTATACAGGAACAAGGAGAACAAAGGAATAACTGTGCTCCTCTGGACAACCACACTTTCTCCTGTGGAGATGTTCAAAGTTTATGAAAGCCAAGAGCTCAAGCACAGTATAAATCAGACAGACTTGTTAAATTTTGTTCAGAGTTGAATATCCTTTTGGTTGAGAATGGAGAATTGGGCCTCCAAGTTTAGACTTTCAAATCCGTATTTATGCAAATAAACTCAAAAATGCAGCAGGCCTACTCCTCTGTAAGTGATTACATGATTTGGAGCTTTACATGTTCAGTGTCCTCCTGCAAGTATCTTTTTCAGGCAACAAGTAGGGACAAGAACAGGAAACCACAGAGTGTTCTGAAACATGAAAGACAGTACAAGGGAAATATACTTTTCCTGATGGGGCCCTGTTAATGGATCCTAATAGTAAATGAAAATTGCTTTTCTGATTGTTTATAAATGGCTTTTTGAGACTTCTCACTGTGGAGAGCTGTGCTATTTGTAGCACTTTTATCCCTTAACTTCTGTGCAGAGTCTCAGAGCCCTTTCTGCAGAAGGCCCTGTCAGTCCTGTCCTGCCACATAGACACAGCTCACTAGTTCTGCTGTTGATATATTGCGTGTTTCAATGCAGGTGAACTCCAGAACTGGTTTCAGAGTACATGAAAGCAACTTCTATGTACCTGAAGTGAAAGACATTATCAGCTTAAATTGGTCCCCTTATATAGCAGTAAGTATCAATCTTACCAGCAATGTGAAACACTCTTTTTTCCTTTTATTTAAATTGTATATATATATATGGAAGTCAACTCTAGAGACTAGAGTCAGTACATCCCAAATATGTATTTGTAACTGAATACATCTCAAAGACACTTCATTTTCCCTAGTCATCCAGTGCTCTAAATTATGCAAGCCCTTTACCACCCCAGTGCTCCAGCAGCTACAACAGTGCCTTTCCTGAGATGATCCCTGGTTACTCTGGATTTTATTATGTTTAATTAAGAGAAATATTTTGAAGTGTCTTTAAACTTTTATTTATAAACTCTATTGAGCATTTCAATTTGCTTACATCTTAAAACAAAGCCATGGTAATAAAAAATAATCTGTGGCATTTCTTGATGACACAGAGTGAAAATGACCTACCAACTGCAGTCAGCATTAGAGGAAGCAGTATGCAATGGAAATGTGCATAGTAGGGGTTTCCTATGACAAAAAAGAAGTAAGCTTTCTGGCAACTTGGCTGGACTTTGTAGGGCAACTGCCTAATTTCTTCATAAGCTTTTTTTTGCTAATGTACCAATTTTGTACCAATTAACCGGAGTGGAGGAGGAGGAGGTTTGAGAAACAGCATAGAATCAAAAGCCAATTAGGACATTACCTGAAGTTGCTGCCTTATTACACTGGAGGTGTAACACTTTGAATGAATTATTTTTATACCAGTATCTATTTTTGGTATTACATATAACAGACCCAGCAGTTTTTAAAAACAATGTACCATAACCTGTGTATCCAGAACATTTTGGTTTAGCTGAATTAAGGAAGATGCTGTTAAAATCACTCTCTGTTTTATTCTTGAGGCACTACTGTAAACAAGTCTGTCTGCACAGAGAGGTTAGATGCCTCTCTCTGCTTCTCACTCACAGTGTATGGAAGCTGTTTTTAGGATGTGAACCTCTGTTAGTGTAGTGCTCATGCACACAAGGGCTCATTTCAGACATGGGAGTTTGCCAGGGTACAGACTAGCAGTTCAGTCTGCACACATGTCCCTGAACTCTGGTTTCACAAGGGAAAATTAACATGCCTTTTCATTTCTTCCTTGTCATTTCAGACAGTCCTACAGAACCTAAGCAAGTATCCATGCATCTTTGACAGGGAAAACAAGATCTACCTTCTTCATACAGAATGCATGGCTCTGTCCAATATCTCTCCTGTAAGTGCAGCCAATTTTGTTACCAATCAGAAGAGAGAGACACACTGCTAACAGACTATTACTTCAATCCTCAGATACCCTTTATAGTACGGATGTCTGAGGTATGGAATTTTTGCATCAGAAAACAATACCTTCTGCAAGACATATGGAAAAATTTAAAATCTGCCTCAAACCACGATTTCAGAAAGATGTTAAAGGTAAGATACTAAATTGTATTACTTGTTAGCTCTAAGTATCTTGCTGCAGTGTTCCTTGATTTTCAGTGTTACTGAATATTGGTAGAAGGGTCTCAGTGTCCTCTGAGTCTACAAGAAAAGAACTGCTCATCAAATTATTATAAAACTTGTTCCATAGATGGTGTAGAATAAATCTGGAGGGCAGTATTTTACATACTTATCCCAGGCAGCTTTGTTGGCATAAGATAAATACAAGTGGCAATGCTGTTTACTGTGAGGTTGCTTTGGGGTAACATTATAAAATTGCTCAGTTGTCAAAGTCCAGTACTGTTGCTGCTAGACTGACTTTTGAGACTCTGTACTAGTTTGCTGTAAATGAAAACTCCAGTGTCTGGTGAACCAGCCTGAGGGGTCAGCAAGCAACACAGCCACCAAATGACATTTCTCTGATGGAGATGCTGTCTGAAGGGAAAGGAAGGATAGTGTTGGCCAAAGAGATGGGCATCTGATTACAATGCTGCTGTCTCCACTTGCCTTTAATCTGTGGCTTCCACACTGATCCAAAGCTGGGGCAGTTGCATTTCCCGCAGGAATCGTGATGCTGGGGCCCTGCCCTGCAAAGCCATCAGCTGACTGGGAACAGGACACCTGCCCAGAGCAGAGTCCAGCTCAGGGGCCACACTGATCCAAAGCTGTGGCAGTTGCATTTCCTGCAGGAATCGTGATGCTGGGGCCCTGCCCTGCAAAGCCATCAGCTGACTGGGAACAGGAGACCTGCCCAGAGCAGAGCTCAGCTCAGGGGCCACGTCACTGTCACAAAGGCTGGCACCACGCCTGTGCCAGAGGAACTGTGGACCGTGGTGCCCCATTACCCAGTTCTGGTGCTTTCCAAATGAGCTTTCCTGCCAACCAGAGCTGCCACAGCTTTTCTTTCCCATACACTTTGAAGACTCACAGTGGCTCCCAGAGCTACCTTTCCTTCCTGCTTCCTCACTACACCAGCTGGGAGGCACTTATTTACAGAGGCAGTGAGGGTGTGCTCTGTACTGTCCTCTAGATTTCGAGTCTCCACTGGTTGTACAAGCTCTGACAAACAGCTGCCCTTAGCTCAAGTCAACCTCTGAGTGCACCTCTTGTGAGCACTGCCTTTCACACTGTGCATCACAATATTATTTGCCCAGCATTTATAGCCTGGTGCTTCGTATCTGTATTTTTCATCAGGTATAAGACATTAATATGTTTTGCAGATATAAACTACCCAAAAGCAAAACATAAAAGAAACCTTTATTGTAGCATTGACCTGCCCCCTTCATAGCTGTGTTGTCCTGTTGTAAAATTTTTCAGACAGTACTGAGAACTTGTCTCATTGTTGCCCTAGAAAGAAAAGAGCTGTGGTTACTGCACATACAGACATGGATATCATCCAAGAAAGAAATGTCTTCATTTAACTCAAGTTTTGTTTTTAACACCAACCTGATTTATTTTAATTTTCGCTCTTCTGACAGTGAGACAAACATATTTCAGTATACACATCTGGTTAAAAAACCCCAAAGCTCTCAAACAGGGATTTGTATCACTGCATGTTTTAATTAATTTAGTTCATTCAGTCGGGGTTACAGTCCTTCCTCATGAAAATGAAGGTTTTAATTATAAATACATAAATGCACAGCACTCTTACAGGGACAAACCAGAAGGAATTAGTGCTTCTTATTACTCCTACTCCTCATCTGCACTAGCAGTAGTTAACAATGGGCTGCTGCTTCATACAGTTCCAGATACTACCAGAAAAATTATGCCAGTCACTAGTGCCAGAAGGAAAATTCCTCAAATGAGCGGCAATACTTGATGAAATTAAACAAATTACGTTGACTTGGAGAAGCCATGGGGTTAGTTGTGCCTAAAAAGCTTAATCCCCATCCAAGTCCACAGGTGAAAGAACACATAAACTGGTATTGTAACAGGAAGGAGGAGGCTGTAGAAGCACAGGCTGTTTGTGCTGGTGCAGCCCTGGGGGAAGGCTTCGTCTACGCTGGCCGAGTAGAACAGGCCTGCCAGGGACAGGAGGGGAACGAGCACAGTCAGCGTGGGCAGGGAGGGCAGCAGCCCCGCTCCGGCCATCAGGCCCCGTCACCGCCGTGCCCGGCGGCCCCTCAGGGCGGCCCCTCAGGGCGGCTCCTCAGGGCTGCTCCGAGCCCTCGCCCGCGGGCTTCTTGTGCGTCATCCTGGCAGCCTCCGGAACCATGGTCGGGATGCCGTCGATGATGGGGTAGGCGATGCCCAGCTCCTCGTTAATGAGCTCGTTCGTAGCTTCTTCGTACCTGGCCAGCCAAGTCAGGGGGGAAGAAATAGCCACGCAAAACATGAGGAGCAGTGACTAACGTGGGTTTGCCCAAGGCTCGGGCGCAGCTCCCCCGCCCCGTCCTCACCTCAGCGGCCGCTTGGAGAGCGGGCACACCAGGAAGCGCAGCAGCGATGGCTCCAGTGGCTGCGGCCGCGCTGAGCCCGAACCTGAACCCGAGCCTGAGCCTGAGCCTGAGCCCGAGCCCGA